>JAQGBX010000843.1:0-29900 GCA_034698745.1 Megaphyllum sjaelandicum
TGTACTATTTAAATTTCAAATTATTTGTAGAAACACCCTTTTTCCGAATAATGCACCCGGGTGTTATATTCGGCACCGTACGGTATAGTGACCAATGACCACCTGTCTATTGTGTACAGGGACCATTGCGTATTGTCTTTTTGCAATTTTTACATTGTCAATGTACCTTAAAAAGCGGCCAGATAGCGGATGAGTCGGGTTACATCTTGCTTTAACCCTTGGACATGATGATTCTGTACTTTTATGGTTTTGTGGTTTTTTACTACGTTTATTACAGTATTCATATACATGTACTGTATAAGTGCAGTGTACATGCTCATGTACACTGCACTTACATTCTTTGTATAGGGACCACCTGTGTACAGTGACCAACATAGAATTTTTTGGTGGTCACTCTTAACAGGTTTCACTGTACCTATCAAATCTTGTAATTTATTTATAATTTGTGCAAAAATTGAGCAATTTAACCACCGTTAAATGTTAAGTTTTCGTTGTCCGAATTTAATTTTATGTACGAGCACGTATATTACATTTTTTTCTTTCTAGCAAATCGGTTTTTTTTATAGAAAATCCGCCCATTTTTGTATTTGGCGTTATTTATTTACTTTTTTTGTTCGATTCTGTTTCAATAATGCAAAGCTGCCTCGAATTTCGTAAAGGGTAGGGGAGAGTGGGAGGAGTGGGCGTGTTGGTAGCACTGTTGCAACGTGATTTTTCAATTTGCGTCCGGGTTAAACGCTCGGGGGTCAAGAGGTGCGCCAGTGTTGTCAGCCTAGTTGTTTAAAATTTAAACGAGATGCGAGTAGCCGCTTTAATTTTTAATGCTAAAAGATCTTCTTACGGCTTTTACACGCATATGTCTTATATATTATACATAACGATGAATAGGGAAATCATTGTCGCCGAGCATATATTTATTTATAAAGGCTTGCAACCGCAGTCACGGCGCCATTTTCCTACTTCCCAACAACCGTTTTGAGGCTTTTTCAAATCAAACAGCGGCGCGGGAAGAGTTCCTTTTTTACCAGAAGTTATTTAAAACTCATTCCCTATGCGCGTGTCTATTTATAATGTTCCAGGACCCGAATGACATGCAAACACGTAAATATGGAATATATTAACGGGTCTTTATGTTAGTTGTTTTGCATTTTCTTGTACAGACGAATCTCGAGGGACGTCAAAATTTGTTCGTACCGTATTTTATATCATCAGAAGTCAGACGAGACTATGATTTCAACGAATTCGTGTCAACTTTCTAGGCTTGTATTTAAGGAATATGGGAACTTGACTTTTTTAACCTACTCACGTAGCAAAATGACGTCAACTTCCAGAAAAATGACGTCATTTTTTGGTCATTGTTCGCCCAAAAAATGACTACTCTAAAATAGTTTTTAAAATGACTTCAAGTTTTGGTCATTTTCGCACAAAAAATGACCACACAAACCTAGCATAAAATGACGTAGGCTACTTTCCTTTTTATTGCTAGATAAACGTTATTATAATTATTTTAAGAAGTAAGGATCGACTTTTTTCGACTTTTCCGAGTGCAAATTTACAGATTTTTTCACGTTTTCCGAATACAATTTAGCAAAATTATCTACGTTTTCCGTGTACAAATTTTCAAAATTGTCTGGGTTTTCTGAGTACAAATTTTCCACATTTTCCCAGGACAAAATTGAAAAATTTCCCACTTTTTGAGAGCATGAATTTTTAACCTTTTTCCGAATACAAAATTTTCTCAGCTATTTACAATTTTTTTTTTTCAAAATTGCCGTTAGTAAATTAAAAAAAATATTTCCCAGTGTCAATTTTTGAAAATGTCAATTTTTCACGTTGTCGTTGGTCAGGGAAATTTTTTAAAGCCTGGCAAAGTCAAAGATGTTGAAAATGAAATTTCTGAGGAAACTATCTTTTCACGCGTCCGGAGGCCGTAGCGCCGCTTGGCGTTGGCGGCCATTTTGGATTGTTTTCCTCGGTGAAATCCTGGGCTAGCAATAGCGCGAATTAGGCGCTAGATCGTCGTTATTTAACACGATTTCGTAGACTTAGTTAACTGGGAGGTAGACACGGTAGAAGTGCGTGTTTGGGCGAATTGAGATTTTCATTATGGGTAGGCGTCGATCCCCTCGAAGGGCCGTCTGGGAGCTGCGTGACTCCGGAGCTGAGTTTGCTTAGCGGTTAACTGAACTAAAGCCTATTGACTCGAGCCTCGTTATTGTTGTTGTTTACACATCGACCCTCCCTTACGCCATCTTACGTACATTTGCGTACGTTCCCCTGAGGAAGGGGGTCTCATTTACGTAAAAGCTAAGCCTGGCTCCCCATCAATCCGCTATGGCGCTTCGTCCCTGGGGCTTCACTCCCTCCTTATCGAGTTTTGCTATGGCTAGTTATTGTTTATCGTAATTAAAGGGAAACGCCGGTGACGTCATAATCGGCCGAACGACAAAAGTTAATAAGGGTAGAAGGAAAATTAGCATACCGTAATTTCGGGTAAAATCATGCGGGAGTCCCGCGGTGAATCAGCCGGGGTTTGAATCCATGCTTTTGAAATCGAGTGTTTATATTCCGGTTCGTCCTCACTATATATATAGGGTTCCCCATGACCTGTAAAACTTGGAAAAGTCAGGGAACTTGAAAATGACTGAAAAACCAGGGAAGAATGGTTTGTTTTAAAAAAAGTCAGGGAAGCTCAACGCAGTTATGACGATTGAAAATTAATACTTCTACGAGGTTAGCTCAGGGCCCATTTTCCGAGTGTTAATTTGTAAAATTTTCCGCGTTTTTTGAGTAAAAATTACAAAAAATTTCCGTGTTTTTTAAGTACAAATTTTCAAAATTTTCCACGTTTTCTGTGAACAAATTTGCAAACTTTTTCACGTTTTCCTTTTTTTCCTAGTAGAAATTTGCAAAATTGTCTTTGTTTTCCGAATGTTCACAAATTTTTTAAAATTTTCCACGTTTTCTGAATACAAATTTACAAAATTTTTATTTTCCTGTTACAATTTTTCAAAATTTTCCATGTTTTCCGAATAAAAATTTGCTAAATTTTCCACGTTTTCTGTAATCAAATTTTCAAACTTTTTTACGTTTTCCGAGTACATATTTGCAAAATTGTCCACGTTTTTCCTCGTACAAAATTTTCAACATTTACCGAATACAAAAATTTCAATTTTTTTTTAAAAACCCGGAAAAGTCACGGAAGCTGAAAATAAAATTTCTGGAGGAACACTGTACATGTATGGAGGTTTGTTGTTGTTGCTTACGCGGGGAAATAATTGAGCATATTTCTTGTTTTTTGCGCGTACTGTTGACTGGGAGCGTCGAGACTTAAGTCGAAATATAAAAAGCTATGGTATATTTTGACACGTAATACCCGTTTTATTGAGTTGCGCCTCGTAAATGGAAATGCGTTGTTCCCATTTAAATGAACAACGGTGAAAATCGCATCGTTTCTCGTACTACGTTTTTATTTTTACTATACAAATTCGCTATCAAGTAGGGGGAGGGGGGATAAAAACGAGAGCGAGAAAATGAAACATTTGTGTTTCGTTCAACGACACAAATCAGATCAAATTTGCATGCGAAAATTGTATACCCGAACGTAAGCCTAAAAAAAAACAATGAAATTTTATTTCAAACGTATAGACATCCGAAAACTATATAAATGGGATTCGAAGGAAAAAAGGTTGAAAAGGTACATATTTCATACGAAATTTGTAATCCCTACGAAATCCTTCCCGTTTTACCTACGTTTTTAACATCTGCTTTTATTCCGACGCTACAAAAATCGATATTTTTACCATTTTTTTTCCTATACCAAAAACAGCTCGCGTTCGAGCCTGCGCTCTAGGGTTATTTTCAAAGAAAAGTCATTTTTCAAAATATTTGACCTTTTTTTTTTTACCCCTAGCTCCCCCTCGTCTCCCAACCCCCCATTCGATGACCAATCGCACCTGGTGCTAGCCCGGAACGTTAATTGCCGGACACCTGTCGTCCATTGTGGCCTCGGTCCACTTTTTCAAATTTATGCGAAATCGATTTGGGACGGAAATACACTCGGCGCCAGGCGGCGCGGCGTTGCTTTAACTATAAGGATAGAAATTAAATTACACCTATGTCCAAGGTACTCATTTAATGAATTTCAAATGTTTTTCTTCTCATTTCAACGTTAATTTGCGACGGTATCGTTGATAGAAGGTTGTTGAAGTATATAATAATTTTAAAAAATTAAAAAAAAACTATATGAAAAAACGGCTGTTTGGATTTTAATAAAATTTGGTGGAGCTATCCAGGTAAACGCCATCTATTATTTTGAAAATAAAGTACTTTTAGCTCTCTCAAAAATAATAATTTAATATTTGAAGCAATAAGCAAGTAGAGCGGATGTTCTAAGCCACTTTTCTAAGGTTGGAATCATTGTTTTGGTTTCATTTAATTTGTTTGACTTAGGTCCATCTTCTTATCAAAATTTAGTTGCAAAAATGATTTTCGCGCGTATTAGAATGCTATGAAATCTAAATATGATTTCTTCAATTAAAAAAAAAATGCTGCGATACTTTTAATGCGAGCAAAAGGCCAAACAAACATCGAAGCTTTCGGTGATTGCCTGCTTTCAGGGGCTTTGCTGTTAAAGTAAGCAATTCCCTCGAGCACGAAAGCGTGCAGTGTTTGCCTCCATTCAGGGGCTGTCATCACGAACATTAGGAATCAAGCTAGGATTGATCGATTTAAGTGCTCCAATTTGCATTTATTCAGTATATTAAAATGAAATGTAGGTATCACATTTTAAGAGGTACTAGCAGTTAGGGTAGGAACGAATAATGTTACTTTCTTCGATTATAACGAATTCCGAAGTCTGATATTACAAATTTTCGCGAATCTCTAAGTTACTTTTAAAAAGAACTTTAGGGCCGGTTGCAAAAACAGAAGTTAAAACTAACCTAGGGTTAACCTACTGCGTAACTCTAGGTTAACCCACCGTTGTATTGCAAAAGCACGGGTTAGGGAAAAAATAAGGAGAAAGGTTAACCCAGCCAGTAGGCAGGGTTTACCTCGGGTTATTCTGAAAAACAACATTGCGGACACTACGGATGAAACTGATTTAGCTACGGAATTGTGCATGCTACACCATTTGGTCACACGGACGGGGGGAGGAGGAGGAAAGAAAGAAGGATGGGCAATCTGGCAACATTGGTCAAAGTTAGTTTCTTTACCGTCCTCCATTTGGTTTCAGCAGGTTAAACATGGGTTCCATAACCCGGGGATTATTTCATCGAGAGTTAATTGGTACAACACAAACCTCCAACCCGAGGTTAGTAAGCTTCAGATTTTAACCTAAGCTGATTCAACCGGCCCTTAGACAATATGAAAAAAAAAGGATAACGTGCGTTATAACGGGGAATTTTCCGATAGAAAGTTGCAGCACCTTTTCGTTCACATACGTGGAGTAGAGTTTCATGTAAACTTTTTTGATGTAGCTTTAGTTCTTATCGTTGAGTCAAACATCGGATAATACGAAGTACGGTTTGAAGGGAAAAAAACGTCGACGTATCTCGAGATTCGTTTTAACGAGGTTTGGATGTATTGTGAGGATAAATTTGAAATGTTTAGAAATCTCGACTTAAAAGTGGTCGACATAGTACACGTTTTCACACACGTGTAAAAGATGTCCGGGGGAATTTCCACGTTTCTAACATGTCTGGTTCGTTAATGCGGAGTCCTCGATTTGGGCTTTGATGGCACTTTGAAATCCTCGTCTCTCCATTTCAGCAAAGTCTGCGTTCATCCTCTCGGACGTTTTGCCATCGTCTCGAAATCCCCTGTTTACGCTGGGATTTGCATGTTTTTGCAGCTCGAAAGTCAGTGGCAAACGTGAGCGAAATCCGTCAAGATCGAAAGGGGATTTTGGCCATTTTTTTAAAAGCTTATTTTAAAGGGGAGAAGCCGAGTTGTTTGACGTCGACTTGCAACCGCATAGACAAGCTTCAATTAAGCAAATAATGCTTAAGTTTGACAGCCCCTCATTAGGCCTCAATTAAAAGCATTTTCTTGTCCTTATCGCGCTCGTAAGTGGTCCTCTCGCGCCGCATTCATCAATTAAAACGCATCGAGACCCAAATTAAAACGGATTTTTGATGGCTTATGAGGATTATACTGGAGAACGTAGGAGGCGTAGACACGTGACCGATTAACCAAGATTTTTGATCGATGGAGAAATAGGGACGAAGGATGTACGCTTCTGGAAAATGTCTTAAATATCAGGCAACCCCCTGACCTGGAAAACCATTTTCAAAATTTGGAAAATTAGCAATCTTTTCAGATGACAAACTTGAACATTTTTGAAAATTTACCGAGAAGACACTGGCAAACGTTTCAGTTTTCTCGAGTACAGATTTGAAAGTATTTGTTCAACATTTTAAGAGGAAAAATTTTAAAAAATTGAAAATTGCGGAATATTGGATGTTGTTCTGGAAAAGTCAGGAAAGTTGAATATGAAATTTCTGGGGGATCTCTAAATATCAACGAGGTTTACGAAAAAGTAACTGAAAATTATGACTGATGTAGATGAGGTGACGTCTAATTTACGGTCGAAACGTGGAAATATTTACGAATTTTAAGTGTTTCGATGGCCTGTACTAGGCTTAATTAAGACATAACATCCGAAAATCCCTTCGATAAATTTGGAAATTTTTAGAAAATTATTTGTAATTTTAGGAATGAGTGTTTCAATGTCAGAATTTTTCGTAAAAATGTCGACGTTTGTTGGTATCATGTAAGCCTAAAAGTCGGCGGAATTAAGGACATTGACTCGTATTGACTTTTGCATGGAAACCAAACACAGTATAGTCTAGCAATGAAACTGTCTCGTTATTTCTTGCGAAGACGACGGGATTACCCGTCATGCATTATTCGCGGGTTTGACCTTTGCCCATTGGACATTGCGAGATGACCGCCCCTATTTTAATTTCGCGGTTGAATGCATCGAAATCTTGTTAATTTTATCCTTCCTCCCATGTTAAGCTTTTGAAAATCAATTTTTTTATATGTTATACATTCTTATATTTTAACATTTACTCGGGTATGTATTGAAAAATTCAATCGGACTTTTTTCCGAAATTTACACGGGTATCTTTTCGGATATTTAATCGCTCATTTTTCGAGCATGTAATCGAGTATTTTTTCTTACATTTAATCGCAATTTTAATCGGACGTATTTGGGCATATTCGGCAATTAAATATCCGAAAAGATGCCCGATTAAATTTCCAAAAAACACCCGATTGAATTGTTTTTTTGTTTTTTTTTCGGAAATTTAATCGGGCATCTTTTCGGATATTTAATCGCACATTTTTTCGAACATTTATTCGTAAATTTAATCTAGTATTTTTTCGGACATTTAACCGAGTATTTTCTCCGACATTTAATCGTATTTTTAATCGGTTTTTTTTTGTTTTTTTTTCGGGCATTTTGGGGACATTTAATCGAAATTTTCCGGACATTTTTCGGACATCCGAAAATCCAAAATTACTTCCTTAATTCGGGGGCAAACGTATACAGTTTTGCGTCAAAATAAACCCCAATATTATTTTTATTATTATTAGTTTTTTTTGCGCCAGTTAATCCGAGTTTGGCGCAATCCAGTTAACGTCAGTTTGAAAACGTAGTCTCGATACAGGGTGTCCCGTTAGTTGAAGGTATAAGCTTATCTATAGATAAATGAAAATAACGATTGAATGAAGCGAGTTGAAATCCAATGTGGAAACTGAGCCCTGAGTTTATTGCGTTTATTGGCATATTATATTATTAAAAAGAAAACATCGGCGAAATGGAGCGATGAGAATAGGTATTACAGAGCGGATGAGAAATCTAGCAAATCAGCGAACAATTCGAGGGGAAAAACGCGTGAGAGGTGGACCGGAAGTGGAAAATCTTTTCCGAAGAAGTTTCAACTTCCGGTCGTCCTGTACAAAACTAGTGTCGTGCGATATCACGCAGCTGGACCATCCGATCGGTGGTGCGCCAAAGTCGCCTGCCAGGTGACTCTGTCATAACTATAAGTTTCATGTTAGGATTGGTATTGTTCGAGGAATATATTTCCAATGTTTTTATTTCCTTTGATTCTCTTTGCAATCGTCAATTGAAGTAATTTAAGTTTTTCTAAAAATCTCGATGTTTCATAATTTTTGTTTCAAATTCAGTAAGGTGCGATTGACTCCCGATTATCCGAGGTCGGATTAACCGGAGGTTTTTTATTTTAAATACAGCCATTGCTAAATATAAAAAAGTATTTTGTGGAGATAAGTTTTAAGTTAAAAAACTACTGAATTTTCTTTAAAAAAATAAAAATAAAGATTTCATTAAAAGCGTTATAGTTTATTTGGGCACTCAGACAAAAGCTTCGAGAATCGTACTTTGGCAGTCGTGAAGCCACGTGAGCAAAATTGACGCGCTAATTGGTTTCAAAAAACGAACTGGTGGTGTCATAATTATATATAAATTAAATATATATGTATTAATTATAGCTAATCAATGCATTTCCTTCGCGCACGTGACTTCAAAAGTACGATTTGCTAAGCATCTGTATGAGTACCCCTATTATTTTTACGAACAATGATTGTTTTTTTCTAAATTCGATATCATTTTGTCCCCAAAAACACAACTTTCTCGGAAAACGTTACACGTTATTCAAAATTATTTGAAATAATAATAAAAATTCAGAAATAAAGATAAAAAATAAATGCTATTTTAAATAAGAATATAAATTTTAAAAAAAATTGTATTTTTTTCAATTTTTTTTTAAATTCGATATCATTTTGTCCCCAAAAACAATAAATCTTTCTCGGAAAACGTTACACGTTATTCAAAAATAAAAATATATTTTTTTTTAAAATACAACTAAAAATAAATAAGAAAAAAAAATAAAAAATGAAGATATAAAATAAATACAATTTTTAATAAGAATAAAAATTGAAAAATAAAAAATTCCAGGTTTTAAAACTTACATAAATGCAAGTAGTAATTTTATTTATAGTTTCAACTATGTAACTATATAAAAGCAATGGCTGTTTTAATCTAATAATATTAAAGTATGCACCTTCTAGTTTCGATTATCCGGAATCTCCATTACCGTACCTGCAACGATAACTGGGAGTCTACTTTACCTTTTTCGTACTTTTTGTTTCTGTAAAAGCACATTTTCATGATTATTTAGTAACAATAGTGTAGCGCAAACAATCGAATTTCTAGAATGATTGTCCTTATAGTACATGGTGTCATGAATCGATCCTAGCGCAACTCCTCTCATTTAGTAAACAAATATAATCTCTACATATGCACAAAATGAAGGATGAATATGGGTGGTAATACTCAGTGAAGGTTTCTTTACGACCATTTAATTAAAAATAATTATACATTTTTAATATTATTTATAATTTATTTTGAGAATTTGTTTACCGTATCTATTGATTTGGAATTTTGCTTTTTGTGATCCTTTCGCTAAGTACTAACAGACTAGTTTATCGTAACTTAACGCGTGAGTTATGGGCTTTAATCTGAAAATTCATTAATTATCATGGAAATTGTTGCAAATTTGGTAAATTCACTATGCTTAAATGTGAAAATCCGAATTTCATCATATGATCTGTTTTTAATTTGCTCTTACAGTATAATCATGAAAAGTGTTCTCATTTTTTAAAAGCAATTAATACTTCAGAATTTCGTTTAATTTTCATGAAACTTTCTCTCTCTAAAATTCCCTCAAATTGCTGAACGTTTTTTATAAATCATAAATTTTTTCCGAAAGTTTCTTGTAAAATCCCTCATTTTCTTGAAAATTTTACTGTAAATTCCTTCATTTTTCCAAAAAGTTTCTTACAAATTTTACGAATCACCTTATTATACCGAAACATTCTTAAAAATTCCCTTATTTTTTTTTGAAAATTTCCTATACATTTCGTCTTCTTGCTGCTGAAAGTTTCCTACAAGATTTCTCATTTTCTTGAAAAATTTCTTACAAATTCCCTCATTTTCACAAAAATTTCTTACAAGATCCCTCACTTTGCCAAACATTTCTTACAAAATCCCTCATTGTGCCAAAAAATTCTCAAAGATTCCCTGAAAAGTTTTCTGAAAATCGTCGTACTATGGAACAAATTTGTGCGAATTTCACCATTGATTTATTTTTTCATGAGGATGAGGGGGAAGGGGGGGGGGTCGAGTTATTAGGTAAAGAGATAAGCAAACATGTGTACAATACCGTGTGCGTTAAAATTGAGACAAGGGAGCCCATGCACATGGAGTTGTTTAGAGCAGAGCTAGTTAGAGAAAGAGTCATAAGAAAAGAGAAATGCTCATCGACGCTTTTTTAGAGATTGATTCCTCTCTCTTTTACTCGCTTTCTCTTCGAACTATTTTAGTTTTGTAAAATTTGTTTTTCTTACAAAGATTTTAAATATATATTTTATGAATTACACCGATGACATCGTCGCCGGTGATGCTCTCGAAGATTGGGGCAAAAAAGTCACATTTTTATTTCTTATACCGGTCTTTTTTAAAACTTTTCGATGAAGTTGAATGAAATATATTACATCTATCTATAAGATTGCACTATATTTGGATGGAATTAAAATCTTCTTCTTCGTATAGTTTTTGTTTTTATTTTTCCTTGATTTTCCGCAAGTAGTATAGCGTCCATTCTATCGGAGTTTAGGCATAGCATACTACATTATACAGGGTGTCACCTATTCGATTAGACAAATTTTGGCCTTGACCGGTGGATAACGGTTCCGTATATAAATACGGAATAATTTCCGTATATAAATGCGGAATAATTTCCGTTATAAATAAAGCGCCTTTTGAGGTGTTTTTGATTGTTAAATGTTGCGGCGATGAACTGATTTTGATTAAATTCAACTCAAATTAATTCAATAATTTCTACCTAATTCAACTCAAATTAATGCGATAATTTGTACTAAATTAAACTTAAATTAATTCAGTAATTTGTACTAAATTCAACTCAAATTAATTCAATAATTTCTACGGAATTCAACTCAAATTAATTCAATAATTTCTAATAAATTCAACTCGAATTAATTCGATAATTTCTACTAAATGCAACTCAAATTAATTCAATAATTTCTACCTAATTTAACTCAAATTACTTCAATAGTTTTAGAACTTATTTCTACGTTGGAACCTCATTAAGAAGAACTCGCTTTATACGAAAAATTGTTAATTGCTTCGTTTAAGGCTAATTTCGAATTCGGACATTACACATTTTCGGCTAAAACGGATGGATTTTCGAGTTCCTGCTAGGTTTCGTTAAAACGAAATTCGACTATAACGGTAAGCGGTGATTCAAAAAGCCAGCGTTGTAATTTATCACTCCTCAAAAAATAAACTTGACCAATGAAAAGTGTCCATGCACTTACGGGGATTGTTTCTATAGAGGCAAATTTCGTTGAATTGCTAAAACGGGACTAAATTTGGCAAGTGAAACACTTACGATCACTAAATGGATGCCAGCTGCAGCTTCGATGCAACCATCGTTGATGTCAATCTGATGAGTCTCACGATGATAAATGCCAGAAATATGGATAACATTGACGTCACGCCAAAAAGTTGTTGGCAGCCATCTTAGTTCTTCTTACCGATTCAGCTCCAAATTAATGGCTGCCAAAAACATAGCATGGCTCGACCAACGGTGACGTCAATAGTTATTGTCAGTAACTAGGATAGTGTCAACACGCTAAGCCCACGGCTAGGGTTAGGTTAGATACTGCTAAAATGTTTGAACAATTAATAGAAACTTAAGTCAGTTACGTAAAATATATAATTCATGGCCAAACGACTTAAAAGATTAGTAGAACATATTGAATTAATATGAGTTCAATTTAAAGGTAAAGTTGAGCTAAATTTATAATATTGAATTAATTTGAGTTAAATTTGGTAGAGATTATTGAATTAATTTCAGTTGAATATGGTAAAAATGGAATTATTTTGAGTTGAATTTAGTAGACATTATTGAGTTAATTCGAGTTGAATTCAGTAGAAGCTATTGAATCAATTTTAGTTGAATTTGATAGAAACTATAGGATTAATTTGAGTTGAATTTAGTAGAAACTAGCTATTGAAGCAATACAAGTTGAATTTAGTAAAAAATATTGAATTAAATAGAGTTGTAACGGAAGCTATTGAATTAAATAGTTGTAACGGAAAGCATTGAACTGATTGGATCAATTTCAAATCAATCGAATTCATGACACAGTTTCAAAGAACTGATCAGTGCCGTTAAAAACTTCAATTCTTAAAATTATTCAAATAGGGTGATTAACAATTAAACGCCGTAAAATACCGCAGCCGTATTTTTTATTTACGATACACGACGCGACGTTTCGACGCTACAGTGTTCAGTGTTCGTCTTCATCAGGTGTCTATAAACCAAAATTTTTATGGTTACGGTATTTTACGGCAATTAATTGTCAGTTCAATTACAACCACTCGATGATGGAAGATGAAAATAGCGTGATCGAAACAACTGTTTCTTAAAACTTGGCTAAACAACTTACTTAGATTTCCTGCTTAAAAACATATCAAACGTATATATGCCATCGAATGAATGAATGACACCACACCATTGACCATCTCAGAACATATTCTCGAAACGGAACCAAATTTTGGAGGAAAAGTAAAAATATATCATCCCCACATTCAGATATAATTACGAAAATAAGAAAACTATTTTCGGTGACACCCTGTATGCAAATGGCCGCTGATTATTACGTCCACTGGCCGAAGGGCCAGTCTCTCGAGACCTTCTAAAGGACTATCAAGTAAAATAATTCATCTTTTTTTTTTTTTTTTTTTTTTTTGGGGGGGGGAGGGGGAGGATTTTCATTTGTGTTCAATTTTGATGTTGTTTTGAATTCGATTGTCGTACATTGCTCGAACACGCGTTGAAGTGTTGTTTTTTTCCCCGCACTGGTCAGCGGCGGACACTGGTCACTCACCCGCGCGCACAAAACGTGACTTCACACCAATATTCCGAAGTGGATGTTCCTCCGAAAAAAATTCATCTCCCGGAATCAATGTTGTACTGCCGAAAATTTCATCCTTTTCTGCTTCTGTCTCTGATTGCAGAACCAAACGCGCACCACGTTCTTCTTGAGGTCCAGTTTTTCGGCGATGGCCGCGATCTTTTCTCCGGAGGGTCGAGGTTGCACCGCGAAATAGGCCTCCAGGGAGCGCTTTTCCGGGGCGGCGATGGAGGTGCGCTTCCGCTTCTTCTCCCCGTTGGGTAGCACATCCGGCGCGTCCGGATCCTTCCTCTTGTTCCTGGCTTGGGCCTCGGCCTCCTCCAACCACGCCTGCAAGATGGGCTTGAGGGCGATCATGTTGTTGTGGCTGAGGGTCAGCGACTCGAACCTGCATATCGTGCTCTGGCTGAGGGCCCCCACGCCGGGCAGTTTTAGGTTGGCCAGGGCCTTGCCCACGTCGGCTTGGGTCACTCCCAGCTTGATGCGGCGCTGCTTGAAGCGTTCCGCGAACGATTCCAACTCCCGAGGGTCAGCATCCGTCTCGTGCATGGCCACCGAAGAGTGCGACCCCAGGCCGTGAGACCCCATCATGGAGTTCATGCTGTGGCCGTAGACGGGGGCGTGCAGCTGATGAGGGTGACCCACGTGCGAGTGGTTGTTCACCGTGGAAGAGTCAGAGGTCATGGGGGTGAGGCCCGGCATGCCCGTCGAAGCGATGGGGTCTAAGAGGTCCATGCCGTCCATGGGGCCGTGATGGCCCATTTGATGGTGAGGCCGGCCGTTGGACGAAGGGTGGGTGGAACCCATGGGAGGGTGGTGGTACATCATGTCGTGCTTGAGTTGGAGGCCCTGGTTGGTGTTGGTCGTGTGCTTGGAGATGTCCACGGCGGCCAAGGCCTCGGCCCGGCTCAAAAGACCGTCGTCCAGACCCCCGAACAGGTTGCCCTGCAAAGGGCCGAACGAACTGGTGACGAAACCGTCCGTGCAAGGACCTCTGAACTTCATCTGGTCCTGGAATGAAAGATTTGGTGGATTAAGCTTTGGGTGTCTCGTTAGTTGTCAATCATCACGCAGTTTTGATAAATTTTATATCGTATAATTATGGATGTACGGCAACTTGAATGAATTGCAATATTTAAGGTTGCATCGGTGATGATAGTACTTTGTATTAAAGTACTATTAAAGATGGTAACGAAGGTGTATCAATTTGGAATGTGATTATCAGAACGTTAGTTATTAAAGGTAACGAGACTAATTAACCACAACCAATTATTTGTATTGAAAATGTATTTGTATACAAATTGTTCTATAAATGTATTTGAATACAAATTGTACTCGAAATGCGTTTGCGCGCAAATTGTTCTCGAAATGCATTGGCATGCAAATTGCACTCGAATTGCATTTGCACGCAAATTGTACTCGAAATACCGTACGGTACATTTGAATGCAAATTGTATTCGAAATGCATTTGCACGCAAATTGTATTTAAAATGCATTTGTATACATTGGCTGTGATTATTTACAATAAGTTTTTCTACTTGGAATTACTTATATCATAAAAGTTTTAAATCATCTAGTTTTAAACTCTGCCAATTAATATAAAGAATTAAATTATGTAAATCTGCATAAGGTCAATTGAAGACTGAACTAGTGGTTTGCATTAAATTTGATGTTAACAAGATACGGCTCATTATTGTTTGACAAATGAGAAATTTAGTGCATCATTTTATAAGTTAATCACTCGATATTAATGGAGTTACAGTTAAGTATTTATGGCATTTAAGGGACCAGTTTTCGGGTTTTATGCTCCGATGTTCATGCAACGATAGTTTAACAAATTAATTTTCAATATCACACCAAACAACATTTGTGAACTGGACAACGACATTGGATCCCTTTCTCTTACGCTAGGCCTTTTTCGTTAGTATGGGGGCCTGCACTACACCGATGGGAGACTACTTCCTGTTAGGAGTCCATCCCACTTCCTCCATGCAAGCACCTCATACTACATTTTTAGAATTAATGTTAAACTTGTATTTAGGTTTTTTTAATTTAAATTTATTAGGAATCGGTAATGTTGTCCAGTTCACGTGTCAATAATTACACACATAAACCTCGCTGTATTTCTCTCACTTATGAAAAAAATATCCCAGGTTTAAATTTCTTTCAATAAAATTGAAAAGCTTGCGGGAACTTATGTGGGATTGTTCTCTCAAAACGTAACGTTATATTTTTTATGCATTAAATTTGTGATTTGCGACCATGAAGTACATTTAAATTTCATTTATTATTTGTATCTTTGGAAACTTTACTTTTAAGAAAAATTATTTCATGGATTTTTTTTTATATTTCATGTTTTTTTTTAAAATCTGCCAACGATTATTGAATGATCAATAATCGGAAACAATTTTAAAAAATTGAAATTTCAACGAACATTCCACGAAATTTCTGCAAACTTGAAATTCTAGCAATCATTGCGTGAGTTAGAATTATAATAAGATTACAGTATTAATATATATAAGTAGGAAAGTCTGCACCTACGTAATAATGCGTGAAGATTCCCGATAATTTATTATGATTTTCCTGGGAGATTTCATTCTGCGAGGAAATAACATGGAATAATAGAAATAGATTATAAAAAAGCCGATTTTTATGGTATATTATTACTAATAGTAACACTCATCAGTGAACCCTTTACTAGTTAGGATTATGGTTAGTTGACCAAATAATAATAATCCAAAATATACGTTAGAGACACTAGATGTCAAGTGTATGTTTGCGTATATCTGTAATGTAGAGCACAATCATTTAAATTTATCGAAAACAATATAAAAATGTAATAATAATAATAATGCAAAATATATTTGATGAAAAGTGCAAATAAAGTCATAATTTCTTTAAGTTTAAAATTGCATCATGAGGTATTAAATAACCAGTTTTAAAGTACTGAAAATATAATCCAATTAAATATTAAATTGCAGTTCAGAGAACGTAGTTAATTTGATAAAAATTTATTTTTGATAAAAAGAATACAACTTTCCGAGGTAAACTTACGTGCTTATAAATTTTTAAATTTATTGTCTAAAGAGTAATTTTCGTTGAGATTGTAAAAATAAATGAACACAATCATTTAACTTTATCAAAAAGAGTTAAAAATTTAATAATAATAACAATAATACGAAATATATACGCGATGATAAGTCAAAGAGGCAAATAAAAAGTAATTTTCCGAATGATAAAATTGCAGTATTGCGTATGAAAGAACCAGTTTTGGAGCAGTGAAAAATATTACATAATCCAAATAAATAGGAAATTGCAGTCCTGAGACGATGATAAATTGATCAAATTACATTTTTGATCAAAAAATATAACTTTCTAATGTAAACATACACGTACATGCATGCGTAAGATTTAAAAAAATGTACACTCATCAATGAAGGTTGAAAAATGATCAAACTTCCCAGCTCCACTACACCTATATTAACTACTGTAAAACCTGGGAAATTGACCACCTTTGAATGGTGACCACTTGTTTATGTTGGTTGACCACTTTTTAGTGCATTTTTTGTTCTAGTGTACATTTCATTTATATAAATTCTCTGTATAGTGACCAGTGACCAACTGTCTATTGTGTACAGTGACCAACATGTGTTGTATTTTTTCAATTGTTACACTGCCAATGTGCCCTAAAAAGTGACCAGACAACGGATGAGTCATGTTACGTCTTGCTTTAACCCTTAGACATGATGATTCGGCATGTACCTTTTTGGTTTTGTGGTTTTTTACAACGTGTATTACAGTCTACATGTTCAATATTTTTATTTAATTCAGGGATTCTTTGTATAATATGCAAAGAATCCCTGACATAGTAATTTTGTGGTCACTCTTAACAGGTTTTATTGTATTTAGATTTCTTTTTTTTAATGACGTCACTCTTTGGAGGGCTAACCCTTCGTGAGTGCGGCATCTGTCGACGCTAAACGAAGCACGCGTGGATGCACACTCGGCAATTGCCGCCAATGTCGAATTAATTATTCAACGAGGAATTTATTTATTTATAAATCAATAATCCGCAGCCAATACGGGACAATGATGCACCTTTGTGTGAATTTCGTGTATTATTCAACGACCCAGAGTCACGGCCGACGCGAGGGTAAGCCTACTGTAAGGCAACGTATTCACACGCCATATCATAGCTCCAAAAATTGCCCGAGCAACTTCTGATTCGCGGTTTATTTTAGTTTTTTGAAGATTTTCGCGAATAATTTGATGCCTCGATTCAATAGAATCGAAAAAACATGAGCTGCCCCTAGGAAGCTTCTCAGCTGAACACATTGAAGCCATGCGGGAAATTCCACAGATCACCTCGATGCTTCCGAATCATGCAGTGGTGTGTTGCTAGGAAGCCATTGGTCGGGAGCTGCACATTTTTTATTTTCCTTATAATATTTTTGATTATGGTCTGGGTTTACATCTGTTTGACGTTTTGTGCTTATAGTATACTTATCATTTCACTTAGGGAATCCATCGATATAGCTCTAATAATAAAAGAGTTACAATATCAATGATCTTCGAGACCAGTGTCAAGGTTAACGAAAGGTACATTAAGGCTATGATAGGGGGATTAAAGACTAATTTTTCTTTAATTTTCATGACCAATTTACGGGGGGCACCACAGCAGGCATGTTTTTATTCCTAATACGGCCAAAACCAAAACATTTGTTTTAGCGACAAATGTTTCCGTTTTAAGGCCATCACGCTCGAGGCAATTTGTTACCGAATTTCAGTCAAGCTCATATTTCTGAGCATTTTAAAAACCTTGGCTAAAATGAAAATTCCGAAATAAAATGAAATCTATGTTTTAAAGATTTAAAAATAAAATCGTGAAACATTTCGAGGAAACTATTGCGGAAACAAAGTTTTGTTGGTCCGTGCCAGGCTTTTCGATGCACGGAATTTTAATCCTTTCGTAAATCCAGTAAACGTGATTTTTGAACATTCCGTGTTTCAATTTTCAATAAGTTATGGGTTGTACTGTATGGATAAGTGTATTCGTAATCCAAATAGAAAGCTACCTCGATTAACCGAATTTATGGAACACAGTTTTGAGCGGGTGAATCGTAATTCCGTAAGATTAAATTGCATTTAATTGGTCCTTGTATCGAAATGATGTGTATTATTATGAGCACAAAACACCCAACAAATTTAAAAATCCGACCATAATCCAAAGCATTATGAAGCACAAGAAAAGTGCCGCCCTTTAAAATGGGCTTCCTAGCAGAACACTATTAAGCCATGCAGGAAAGCCCACACTTTTCCTAGGCTTCTGGGTTATGCAGATGTTCATTGCCGTGAAGCATTTTGTCAGGGGCTGCAATTTGTTTTTCTTTCCTCATAACGTTTTTGATTATGGTCTGATTTTACATCTGTTTGATGTTTTGCGCTCACAAAAGGGCACCTATCATTTTGCCGGTAAAAACCGACCAAGACCAATGTCAAGGTCGACGATAGGTACAATAGCAGGTGCCCCAGAGCCTTATCAATACATTTTATGTGTCTAAAAATTTTCTGAAATGCAATACAAACATGTAAAACCTATATATAAAGAAGAAAACGGGTCCAACTTGGTGTTTGTGTCTGGCTTCGTTCTGGCTACATTCTCATGTAGCGCGTTGGGGGAACGTGCATTTTAAAGACGCCCATTTAGAATTGCCCCTGATGACGCTAGTAAGAACTATATGACATACGCATATACAGGGTGTCCGTTAGGGGGGGGGGCGAAGGGGTATAGTGTAATTAATTAGTGGCCACCCGGTACCAGCGTTTTCCCGCTGGTTTTAATTTTTCATAAACTATATTTTAAAAGGCCGATGTTCTGAGCGTGTGTCGGGCGTGTCGAGCGATAAAACGCGTGTTTAATTGGCGCCCTGGATTAAAAATTAATAAAACAGGAGGTTAAATTGTGATTTTTGTGAAAAATTAATTCCGTCGTTGATAAAATATTAAGCGGGTTTTCATTGGCTTAAACGCCTTGGCTGGTGCATTTCTTATGAGGCAAGGTCGTGTTAATTGAATAGAAACATGTCTGAACATGAATTAGTAATCGGGGGTATTAATACGCGGAGGTCGTGCTGTAGGGGGCGCTCTGGGAACTCGATTATTTATTTATTTATTCACAATCTCTTCTCTTCTTGCGTCTACTTGTACGAGCGCCGAGGATGCACTTTAATACTTTCGGTGTCGTATTTATTACCATTAATTATTGATGCGGCAAAAGATCAAAAGCAGCGAAAACGGCAGGATTTCCGCTTAGGCTTAAGCTTAGGCTTAAACGCGCAAGCGACTAAGGACTTAGGACCTAGCTTTCGCGCACGCAGCGCCATCTAACGAGAGATACATTTTTAGCGCCTTCTGTCGTTGAAAAAAAAGTAGCCAAAAAATTCCAACGCATCCCTTCGCAGATATACCGTATTTCTAGAAATATTACTGCTCAATATTTCCCCCGTGTGGTGGGAAAAATCCCTTCGCAGATATATTTCCAGAAATATTACTGCTCGATATTTCCCCCGTGCGTTGGGGAAAATCCCTTTGCAGATATATTTCCAGAAATATTATTGCTAGATATTTCCCCCTTGCGTTGGGGAAAATCCCTTCGCAGATATATTTCCAGAAAAATTATTGATCGATATTTCCCCGTGCATTGGGAAAAATTCTTTCGCAGATATATTTCCAAAAATATTATTGCTCGATATTTCCGCGTGCATTGGGAAAAATCCCTTCGCAGATATATTTCCAGAAATATCACTGCTCGATGTTTCCCTTTGCGTTGGGGAAAATCCTTTCGCAGATATATCTTCAGAAATATTATTGCTCGTTATTTCCCCGTGCTCGTTCGTTGGGGAAAATCGCTTCATAGCAACTTATTTCTGGAAAGAAATACTTTTGTCTCGAAGGCCGTCACGCACGAGGCAATTATACATGTATATCACGAAACTTGTTTCCAGTTGTATTATTGCTCGATATTTCCCCGTGTGTTGGTGAAAAATTCCTTCACATATTTATTTAATCGAGCTTGACGTTTTTAAAGAGGGTTGTAAAAATATATTTTTCGACAGTTAACTATATTTGTCTAACGCGTCTTTGACAATATTTTCTAATCAGTAAATTGTCACACGAAGTACTTGCATAAATTGTAATAATATTCCTTCAACTTAAGGCATGTTGGGGAAAAAAAGTTTTAAAATGCAGCTTTAGGGTACGAACACAACAAAACTTCTAGGAAAGAATGTTACTTTTTTTACCACCAGCGCCAACCAGCGGGCAAATATTGGTAAAGCATTTAAATAACCGATGGTTTGCCCGCTGTTTGGCGCTAGTGGTAAAAAATTATCATTCTTAATTTAAAAGTTTTGTTGTGTTCCTGGCCTTATGCTGCACCAATCATTGAAATTTCTGTATTTCTAAGTCCATAAAATGCATGCGTGGGAAATTAAAAAGCATAAATAACTTGTTTAAAAATATCCAATGCGTCTTTGACTCTCATCATTCGTTCATTGAAATTTTCATATTTTTTTTTAGAATTCATAATTGGAAACATTATTCTTAAAAATGTAGCGTAATATATGTACACTGTTTGTATACTGTATATGAATATATGCATCAATTTCCCTCAACCCCTTATATTTGCGACTTTTTTTTAAGATAGAGCCGTGTGGGAAAAAATCCGTTCCGAAGGTTTTGATCGAATAAAATGGCTGATCGGATTAAGCGGCTTTCACCGCATCGGATTCCCTAACGTTATATCGTCTCGGTAGTTTGACACCACGAACGGCCAATTCGGGAAGTTATTTAGAGAAAAGGTCCCTGCTGGTATGATTCCGAGAAATATTTTCTTGGATTTATCAAAAAAAGCTCCGTCCATGCATGGAATTGATTTTTTTTGCACGTTTAACTCCATCGCAAGGACTCTTCGTGCAGTTCGTTATAAATTTGAGTATTCCGAGGATGTTGGAGATATCCTTAAAGGGACCCTCAAAGGGTGCTTTTAAAACGCCACGTAAAATCGGTAATATTATGGAATATCGTATTCGGATGTTGTTCGTGACGTTTACATGTTATCCGACTACAAATTTGCAAAATTCGCCACGTTTTCCGTGTATAAATTATCAAAATTCTCTGGGTTTTCCGAAAGCAAATTTTCCACGTTTTCCGAGGACAAAATTGCAAAATTTCCCACTTTTTCCGAGCACAATTTTCGAACATATTCCGAATACAAAAGTTTCCCATTTTAAAATTTTTTTCATGCATATTTCATGCGTTAATTTTCAAAATTGTCGTTGTCATTGGTCAGGGAAATCTTTCTAAAACCTGGAAAAGTCAGGGAAGTTAAAAATGAAATTTCTGGGGGAACCCTGTAATATCCAAATTTTCGAGAACTCGAGAAAATGCATTCGTTTTAACCGAAAATGTGTATTATTTTCGAATTCGGAATTCATCTTAAAAGAAGAAAATATTATTCGTTCATTTATGACCTAAAACGAGAACTGAAAATGAGTTTATAGTTTCAGAAATTCGGATGGGATTTCAACATTCTACGGAGGATGGGGGGGGGGGGAGGGGGGAGAGGGGTTAACCTAAGTGGGTTAATGTATTTTTTTTTCATAATTGAGAGGGGGGTTGATCCTCAATACCCCTACGCCAATGGTTGACCACTAAGTCATCCAAAATGGCGTCACGCATCTCAAAATATTTTCAAAACAATGTTTTGCGTCGACGATTCGCTTATCCCGTAATAAATATTTCGTGACTTTTTACGCCCGAGCTAACACGCTTCTAAGATACATATTTAATTTTTAATGCATTTCATTAATTTCTTAGAGTGCATTTTCTTCACCTCGCAATATAAAAAAGTCTTAATTTTTTGTTGTTTTCACCGTTTCTTTCATCTTAATCCCCTTTGGCAATTTCAATATTTCAACACCGGATTAACCCCCTCGTTTTAATGCATTTCCACGATAAAACTCATTTCATTAGTTGTGGGTGTTATTGCTCTTAGCGAGTGCCTTGGAGCGAGTAATTGCGCTTTTCAAACCGAAGGATGAAAGTCTTAATTTCCCCTTCATTAAGAAAAGTGGGGGTGAAACCGCTCTTAAAAATGCTAATCCGACTAATAGAGAAGTTGACAGGATGTGATTACAGTTAAGGATATCTACGTCACCGCCCATCGGGAGAGTGCCTCCTTCCTTGGTGCATGGGGCTCAAAGCCCACACCTAGAAAACCTGGAAAATGTCTGCAAAATCAGGAAAGAACGACTTATTTTGAAAAAGTCAGGGCAATTGAAAATTAATACTTCTACATAGTTAGTTCACATCCCATTTTCTGAGTACTAATTATCAAAATTGTCATCAATTTCAGAGGGCATATTTACAAAATTTTCGCCTTTTTTGGACGACAAATTTGAAAATTTTTTCACGTTTTCCGAGTAATAATTTGCTTAATTTCCATCAATTTCAGAGGACAAATTTGCAAGATTTTCCACGTTTTCCTAGTACTAATTTGCAAAATTGTCACCAATTTCAGAGGACATATTTACAAAATTTTCGACCTTTTTTGAAAGACAAATTTTCCATTTTCCAGTTTTCCGAGTAATGATTTTTCAAATTTCCACCAATTTCAGAGGACATATTTGCAAAATTTGTGATCTTTATCGAAGACAAACGTGCGCAATTTTTCACGTTCTCGGAGCATTAATTTGCAAATGTTCAACAGTTTCCGAGTACAAATTTAAACAATTTTCAGCAGTTTTCCAGTACAGATTTGTAAAATTTTCAAAAGTTACCGAGGACAAATATTGCGAAGTCCTCAACCTTTTCAGAGTATAAATTTTAAAAAAATGTCACGCTAATTTTGTAACTTTGTAATTCCTCGTTAATTTTAAAACGACGAATCCCGCGTCGATTTCTCAAAAATGTGGATAACAATGTTGACATTGTCATTGGTCAGTGAAATTTGTTTAAAAACTTGAAAAAGTCAGGAAAGTTGAAAATGAAATTTACGGGAGAACCCAGAGTTTATCCGAATCGTTGCCATGGCGTTACCCAAACAATGCCGTTTTATTTTGTTCGATATTTCTAACCTCGAGCATCCGAATTACAATAAATCAATAATTGCAATTATACTCCTAGCTTACGCAACGCATACTTTGACGTGTTGTTGCTTTTAATTGACAATTACCTGATCATCCATTTAATTGGAGAACTACGACAACTGGTTCTACTACTAAATGTTACACGATCTAAAGTTTACGTGTATTCGTTGGCTACATTTTTCCACGAAATACCCACTTGAAATGAATTCGTTTTTTGATTACAACCACCTGATCCACGATTAGTTTAATTACCGATTATCTTAAAACGTCGATATGAATTTAGTAAACGCCAATTGCGTACTTAATTATCGTTAATTTCTTTCGTTAACGCTACGTATAGTATGTACAGTAAAACCTGTTAAAGTGACCACCAAAAAAAAAACTATGTTGGTCAATGTACACAGGTGGTCACTAGATAAAGAATATCTGAATTAAATTAAAATAATGAACATGTACACTGCACTTATACATATAGACTAATACGTGTAGTAAAAAACCACAAAACCAAAAAAGTAACGAATCATCATGTCCAAGGGTTAAAGCAAGATGTAACTTGACTCATCCGTTATCTGGTCACTTTATAAGGTACATTCGCAATGTAAAAATTGCAAAAAAGACAACACACACTGATCACTGTACACAATAGACAGGTGGTCACTGCATGGTCACTATACAGAGAATTTTTATGAAGGAAATGTAAACTAGAAAAAACAAAACGCTAAAAAGTGGTCACCTTTCAAAGGTGCTTACTTTTCCAGTTTTTACTGTACATTATTTTAGGGGTACTCAGACAAGAAGCTTTGCGAATTGTGAATTCGATATGCGCAAATCGAAACGTTCATTGCATAGTCTTAAAAAATTCACTGAAAAAAAGCCTCGTTCTTTACACTCGTGATTTTTTACGTTATTGCTACGCGCGTTACTGTATGTTAGGGGTACTCAGATGAAAAGATTCGCGAATTGCACTTTCGCAGTCTTGAAGTCACGTGTGGAAAAATCGAAATTAAAATTTATAAATAAATATTTCATTCCGCATTATTTATTACTCGATGGAAAATTGAAAGATTGACCTAATTATAAGAAAAAAAATTGTAAATATTAAAAACTTGTAAAAGTATTGAATTATGGCTACGCGTTGTGTTGTTGTTGTCGTCGTCGTATTTTCTTATTTTGAGTTTGTAGGTCGGCTCGTATTTCAGTCTAGTGAAAATGTATTATTTATCCCGTTATTAATAATGTATAAATAATGAATCGTATCAAGTATGCAAATTGCGCGTAAGCAATACTTATTCCAAGGGCTTTTCCTTCATCTACAATACTTTAGGATTAAAAAGAAAACAAAAAAGGTGCTCGGGCTCGGGTTGCGCCAATCAACCGAGGGTTAATGGGCCAATTTCGTAAATGCCGATTTAGGAAAATAAAAGTAACACCCACGCATTTCATTTTAATTGTACTACAGGATTCCCCAGACATGGAAAACCTGGAAAATTCAGGGAACTTTAAAATGACCTGGAAAAGTCTGGGAAGAATGGTTTATTTTAAAAAAGTCAAGGAAATTCAACGCAGTTATGGCGATCCAAAAATTGCAAAAATGCAAAAATTTTCACGTTTTCTGAGTACAAGTTTTCAACGTTTTCCACGTTTTTAGAGTACAAGTTTTCAACGTTTTTAGAGTACAAATTTGCAAAATTTTCCACGTTTTTCAAGTACAAATTGACGCAATTTTTCGCATTTTATAAGTATAAATTTGCAAACTTTTCCATGTTTTCCGTGTATAAATTTTAAAAATTCTCTAGGCTTTCCAAGTACAAATTTTCCACATTTTTCGAGGACAAAATTTCCCCATTCTAAAAAATGTTCATGCAAATTTTTAAATTTTTAAAAAAGTTCTATGTTCATTTTCAAAAGTGTTGTTAGTAAATTTAAAAAAAAATATATTTTTCAGTGTCAATTTTTTAAAGTAAGTCAGTTTTTCACGTTGTCATTGGTCAGAGAATTTTTTTAAAACCTGGAAAAGTCAGGGAAGTTGAAAATGAAATTTATGGGGTAATTCTGTAAATTAAGTTTTGAAAATCGGGCGTTTTAGATCATAATTCTTCAGATTTTTCCATTCATCGCTGGATTTTGTTTAATTTTTCAACGCCATCTATCAGGACGTTCGACCATCTCTCATTTTTTCGATTCGGCTTGTTGGCGTTTTTCGTGTCAATGGCTATTTTTTTTTGTCATATTCTTCCTGCAGCGTTTATTGAATTTTGACATTTCTGAAGCCAAAAAAAAAAAGTAGTCCGCGTATAAAGGCCTTTTTCTAGGTGTCATTTATCTTTGGACACGGGACCTTTTTTTCTTATTTCGCAAGATTTTTCCCTCCTTCCTTTTGTACCCCTTAACCCCTCGCTCTATATATTTTTTGATGACTTAAATCCATACGCTTTGAAAATGGTATCAGAAGGAGGGAAAAAAACCCACACGCAGCGAAATCCCCACGTCTAATCTGCTGCCGTTGCCGTCATTTTTGAAGGAGGGGGTAAAAGGAGGAAGGGGGGTGTTACAGGCGGCCTCGAGATGGCTTTTCTGTGCGTTATACCATCTGTCGAGAATTCATTAAATATGAATAACTGTACACTACAATAGGCCTACAATCATCTTATCCTTCAGCTCGCAGGAAAAGCCAATAGACGTACGTTGTTATTTACACCCCCATAACCCCTTACCCCTCCCCCCTTAACCCAACTCCATTTTTCCTCATATATATACCCCCCCTCCCTCATCCGTGTTCACCGAGAAATGATGAGAAATAACTGTGAAGGGTTTGGACGGTGGCCATCTTGGGGCACGGTTCCGAAAATATGCGAAAACAAATCTTCCAGTTTTTATTGGGTTTCATTCTAACCTTTTCAGCTATGACTATTATGATTTGTTTCAAGAAAAAAAGGTCCATTTTTAAGAAAAAGAGATCCTTGTTTTAGAGAAAAAATAATTTTTATTTAGAAACGACTTTTGTTTTAGGAAAAGAGGCCTTAAATAAAAATATGATTTTATTTGTGGTATACAAGGTCTCTTTTTTAAAAACAAAAATAGTCTTGTTTTTTAGAATAAGAGCATTGTTGTTGTTGTTTTTTTGGAAAAAATTGGCTTTGTTTTTAGAAATGGTAACTAAGATTTTAAAAAACGTTCATTTGTTAAGAAATTTTTTTTCTTCTAAAAACAATGTATTTGTTTTCGAAAAAAGACATTTCTTTAAAAAATCCCTTTTTGTTTAAAAAGGTGTGATTTTGTTTTAAGAAATATCTTATCTGAAAACCAGGCTATAATATCTAAAAACAAAACGCTTTTTTTCTAAAAACAATGCAAGTTTTTTTCGAAAAAAACATGTCTTAAAACAAAATCACCTTTTTAAACAAAAGGTTAAAAAATTGTTTGTTTTTAGACAAAATGCGTTTTGTTTTTGCATACTAATATAGCCTTGTTTTGAGAAAAGAAACGTTAGATTCAAGAAAACGTCCATTTGTTAAAAAAACATTATTGTTTCTTAACAAAAAAGGTGATATCGTTATAAGATATTGGTAGCTTTTAGAAAAAAAGAAAGTCATGTCTGGTTTTCAGAAGAAATCCTTGTTTCGGGACAAAATTTGTGTTGTAATAACACTTTTTTAAGGATATTTTTATTCGCAGCTTATAAAATACTAACCAAAAACTGGGGGAAAAACGTCGTGATTCTCACGATTATTTTGTTACGTTAATAACCACTCGTTTTATCTCACAGAAATGGCTACGTTAATTATGAAAATAAATTAATTATTCGATGTAGGAATGTATTGAGTCGAATCCGTACGAGTTGGTCCTATCAAAATGTCCCAGTTTATGTCAATCGCTGTTGTTCTCGTATTATTTCAATTAATTTGTTCGTTAAGTATCGTATTTTAAAAGTAGTTTATCTCGTTTTCGTCGCTCGTAGTGAGTGCATCGCGATGTGATGTTTTCCCCGTTCGTGTTTGTGGTCTACAAAATCGATTTCGTAAAGGTCCGGCCATTGTACTCGATAAGCCTATAAAACGCGACAGCTTTAAGCCTATTTGCGCTGGCGTACGCAAACTGCGATTGTTTAGCCAATTTAAGGGGTTAAATAGATGTTTGTTGGGCATGCGTTACGTTTTAAAATGGATTTTTAGACCCCTAAGGGGCAGGCAAACAATAAAAGCGAAGCAATGCGGGGAAGCGTCAGACAACCACTTCGAGGGGCAGCTACTTTTTAAGCATTCGCAACTATTCCTAAGAATTATTAAAATATCGAGTGTTCGTTATGTTTATGATTTCCTAAATTTCCAGTTATTTTTTTCGTTTTCATCTCAACTATTTTTCGGGATTTTTTTTTAGAAATATCATTTATGAAACCCCGACAGCAGGCAAACCATGACAGCAATTGTGCAATGCGGCGAAGCATCGCTACAATTTTCGAGGGGCCGGCTGATTTTAAGCACTAATGGGTATTTCAAATCAAAATAGAAGTTAATCTTATAATTAAATTTTCGTGAATTGTAGTTATTATTTTTAATGGGAATACTAGTTTTATTTTTCGGTAATAATATCAGGAAATTGTTAGAAATATTGTTATGAATCCAAACGCAGGCAAACCATGACAGCACCGGTGTAATGAGGCGAGGCATTGCTAGATTTCTAAAACTGGTCATACACGAGGCAAATTATTTCTGGAAACTTACCAATTTAAGTTGTGTCCGAAAAGTCAAGCGCATATTTCTGAACATTTTTTAGTTCTTTACATTAGAATTCACATTCTAAAAGACAGAACTTTTTGAACGTGCCATGTTTCCAGAAATAATTTGCTTCGTGTATGATCAGCTTTAGTAATTTTTCTTTTAGAAAATTTTATAAACTTTTAGTTAAGAAGAAGTTTTAGGAAATGTTATAAAATTTTCGTTTTGAAGAAATTTTAGGAAATGTACCGAAACTTTCCTTCTTATGAAATTTTAGAAAGCATAAAGAAATTTTCGTTATTATAAGATGTTAGTAAATGTTACGAAATTTTCGTTTTAGACAATTTTTTAACTTTTTTTTTTTTTTCAAAATTTTGTCAAGGTTACGTTTTTTTATTAACTTTTCGTTTTCAACAAGTTTCAGTAAATGTAATAAAATTTTCCATTTAGATAATTTTATGAACATTACGTTTTCAAGATGTTTTAGGAAATGTTACCAAATTTTGTTTTTATACAATTTTTTTTAACTTTTCTTCGTTTTTATGACATTTTCGTTTCGATATCTATTTTCTTAGAATGTTTATGACTTCGTTTTTGTCTTGACCCAGAAAAGTGTCTTTTTAAATTTTGTGCAGAAAAATTACCAATTTTCTAAAAAAAAAATGGTGTTTCCAAAATGTTAGCATTGGTGGTCATATTAGAGTCGAGATCACCGTATTAAAGAGAGTTGCAACGGTCACATCCTTTATTAGATCAAGGAACTTGATAAAAAACCAACCAAAGGAAACCTCATTCATGTAATGCCTGACTCCATTCTTATTAAAAAATCCTCTGTTCTATACATTCGAGAACATTCCTCAATCATTTCCATAAAGTGAACAAATCCTAGAACTATAGCGCTCTACGTCCTTTCCCTTTTTAGACTTTGACAACAAATTTTTTTTTTTCTTCTTAAACAAACCAATATTATCGTTATTGTGTTCTTCGACAAGAAAATTTTCTTTTTTTTCGTGTCTTTCAGAACAAAAGTATTCTCTTTCTATGATTCTAAAACAAATGTATTTTTTTTGTCCGATTGTATAGAACAAAAATATACCCTTTCTCGGATTCTAGACAAAAAAATTTCTTTTTTGTTTTTTAGACCAACAGCTAGTATTCTCTTTTTCGTCTTTAAGAACACAGATATTAAATATTTAACTTAATATTTTCTTCCTGGTGATTCTATATAACACAAATATTCCCTTTTTGTGTCTTTTAAAAGTGAAATTTTCTCTTTCTTGGCTTCTAGAACAAAAATATTCTCTTTTTCGGGAAATCAAACCAAACCACTATAGCCATGTTATCGGATTTCCTGAATCTTCGGTTCTCCCCACAGCATTCGCATATAGAAACAATTTTGGGAAACCACAAAAACGAAAGTCAGGTAATCCGACACGGGAATCGAGCCCAGGTTTACCGAATTAATACAAAGTTAGAGCGTTAACCACTCAGTAAACTTTGCACGGTTCTAGAGCCAAACCTTAATCGGCTTCTAGAACCGAAATATTAGGGGTACTTAAAATCATTTCGTATTTGCGTACGTTGCGCAAAATGCGTACCGTAAAATTTAGCTCCGCCAAAATGGCGCATGCGCAATGCGAAAAACGTGCTGTATGCTGCTATTAAAGTGAGTTGAAGATTTCTGATATTTTTTTTTCGTATTTCAGCGTAACTTAGGTACCAGCGTATTTTGCGTATGTAAGCATACAGTAGAACCTGTCTAAAATCAAACGCTTGGGACCGGGGGAAATTATGATTTTAGACAGGTTTTGATTTCAGACAGGTTCATCCAGAAACAGCTGCAAAATAGGGAATTTCTCCTTTTTTTAATTATAGATGAGTCACTAGCTATTGGGCATCATCTTTATACACTGTACAGGGAATTTCCCTTTTTTTCTATTTTGGGCCCCATTTTAGTACATGTAAAGTGATTGCATCGCAGCTCCTAGCTACATGTACCTGT
>JAQGBX010000844.1:0-29895 GCA_034698745.1 Megaphyllum sjaelandicum
TTATCAGTACCCACTACTAATTTTTTTTCAAATACATGTAACTATACTTTGAAGACAAACTCCTGGGCCCCCTGATCAACCCCGGGCCCGGGAGCAATGCTCCCCCTGCACTCCCCTCTCCCTGGCCCTGGTTGAAGATGAAACATCCTCTTTCATCCTCTTAAGTTTACGTCGATGCAGTACGGTGTATAAAACCATTTACAACATTTATATCAAATAAACATGTACAGTAGTAGGCATTGGATAAATCTGACAGGAAAAAAAAGTTAAAAGAAATGTACGGGGCTGAAGCAACCTGAAGAATTATGAAGGTAGATTCCATTTATTATCAATCAATGAATACGCTCTAAAACCGGCATGATTAAAAATGACGCATGATGAATTTAACATTATGTTTAATACGTTTTTATGCCAGAAGCTTTGTAAAATGCAGGAATGTAAATTGAGAACGACCGCTGAATTAAAGTCAACCTTTTTTTTGTTTGGAAAACAGACTATAGGAATTTTTTCACAAGTTCTATCAATTTATAAACCTGCCATGGAATAACTCAGACAAATATATTACTCGTGCAGAATAATATTGAAATCCACATTATAATATTTCTAAGGTTTACCCAAAATACATGTACATTGTTTTTATGTCAAATCAGTCTTGCTCACGAGAAGTCAGGATGAAAACAAACAACCAATCCATATTAGTAAACCTCTGGATGTATAATGTAAATTTCTAAGTTAGTGTGGATTATCGGATTGTTTTAAAAGCAATGTAAGATGCAACCCAATTTACATAAAGTAGGTTTTACATTTATATACACGATAAAAAATTGTTGATTGTGTTGGTTTTATTTGTTTTTCGAAAGCATTAATGATTCATTCTTGCTAAATAAATATGAAAAAGGCCGTTGCGCCAAAGTAGATCTATTTTCAATATTCGTATACTTTAACGTTAGGGTGCTACAAAAATGTGTGTATAATCATCTTAAAAAATAAATATATTTTTAGAAATGACTTATTAACAATCCTAAGAGATGAAGTGTAGAAGCAGTTATTTTGATTTGTCATTTACTCCATCTGAATAAATTATTTTCTTACTCAAAATCGCTTACGCAAACGCAAGAATAAGCCAAAGAAAATCACTGTAACTTATTGGAGACCATTCATTATACTGCAAACATCTGAACAGCGATTTTAGATACGCGCATGTGCATCTTTATTAATTATATTTGTATTATCGTTATCTGGCGTTTCCCTCGATGGATTTCCGTTAGTTTTCGCCGCTTCCGTTGCCATATTGTATGATAACGAGTCATTTTGCTGAAAGGCACTGTTCGAGTTCAATGCCAAAGTGTGTTTTAATCAAAAGATAAATGCACTTTAATTTACAACCGTAATGATCCCGGAAGACAAATACAATGCCTGCGCAAGTTTCTGAGTTTTCTTATTCGTACCGTATAAATATTATATTAAATTCGTGTTCATATTAATTGTAATTATACGCAAGGTTCTCAATGTCATTATGATTGTGTATAGGTTCCCCCTTCCCTTATTTGGAAAATGACCGAATTGGAACTCACCGACAAGGTGAGGAGTACACGTGGTCAGGACAGCACTAACTTAAAACCCAGTAATTTTCACGTCGTAGTCGGTTATGTATTTCAGCAAAAGATTACACGTACATTAAAGCTAAGCTGAAAGCATTAAGTAACCGGATTATACATGCACATTATATGTAGAGATAAATGAATGATTATTTAAGTTGCATAGTGGACATGTATTTGTTTACAGAAACCTTCAACAACTTATAGTCCATGTATAATTAACATGATAATTACAGCTTATATTTGTTATTGACTGCCGAGGCCAACGTGCAAAATAACGATGTTGTGCAAACAGAAGTAATTTGCTGCAAAGTTTAAACTTTCCAACTGAATGCACAGATTGCCCACCGATGAAGGCCTTATGAAAAATGCGACCGAAGATTCGAAAAATGGTTGGTTTGCCTTTAACAGTGGCTTTTCCTGTTTTAGCTCAACGATGTAAATGAAAGTACAAGCTGTACTCACTCCCTGTTTGAATTCGCAGTTTCATTTATTAACCCATAACTTCAGAAGAAGAGGGGAGTTTGAGAACCAAATCAATTGTTGATAATTTCTTTTTAGAATTGTGCTGCATGGTCATACAACCAACGAAAGCCTAACGAACATTAAAAAAACAGTTCCGTTTTTCTGGACCCAAGTTTAAGAAGTGACGCTCAAACGCCCAAGTTTAAATTCGCCATCAGTTGCATCGTTATGGCCCATTATGTCAGAAGAGGGCATGCGGGAAGTCCAGAAGTAGGGTAAATTATACGGCTAACTAATATGCTAATTTTCCTTCTGGATTGTGCTGGATAAAGACAAAAGACAAGATATATTTAGGTTCGTCACGCCCGTGGCTTTTATTTATTTCACGCTGATGACCCGTACGCGAAGCAGATTGAGTAGGAGGGTTAATTGGGAGACATTTAATTACCGGTATTGCCACGCGCCATTACGACTGGCATCGAGCTTATTTGCCAGAATTTCATTGCTAATAAACATCAGAGATTAGCCGTATCGCGAATCCGCAAAACGGGAGACGGAGAACGAGACACGGGTTAATTACGTTAGCGCAGATCAGACCTCTTTAATGTCCATGGTGTTGCGGATTGCCGGTCGCCATAGTCTGTTATGCAAATTGCTGCGGTCGTAAGATAAACTGCCCACGTAGGCGAAAGACGCCATAATGAGCAACCAGACGACTCGGGTCGCAACCCATTCTACGTCGAGAATACCAAGTGAGGTGCTCGACATTTCGATAGGAACCGACGCAGCCTATATGCAAAGTGGATCAGACAAGCTTTGACATCTCAGGCGCCCGTTATTCCGATGAGGTCACTCGCCGATGGGTATTTGTATTCCTAAGACGAGCTTGGAAGATTTGCCCCCCAAAAAACGCATCGCCGGATGACTCCTTTAGCTCGTGACACGAAGCATCTTTTAATGTACCCGTTTGCAATCTACCGTCACTCAGATCTGCTACCTGTATAGGATGCGGGTTGACCATAGACCCATTTCCAGAAATGTTTTCGTTGCCTCGCACTAGGTGTCACGGCATGAGTGTGCTACACTGATGGGCCCTTCCGGACTTCCGTTATTGCTCAATACAAGGTCCAGTATTTCAGGAAAAAAATGCTAAGCTCGCTTAAGTTTTTCAAAGACAGGATTTAAAATACACGTTTAGCTAAAACATTAAAGTGATAAAATAGTAACGAATCAATCTGCCCCTTTGAAGACTAAATGTTACGTTTCAACAGGTTTTATCCCCATAAGAAATCCATATCCCATAGCACGGACTATTCATTTATCCAGTTCATCAAGGTGGAATGTTGACTGTCTTCGTCTTTCGCCCACTCGCGATAAACCAACAGATCTAAAAAAAATCAGCGAATGCAACCGCAGAAATCGCTTCGAATGAAATGTTAATTAACGTGATAAAAAAGTGTACACGTCACGATCGGGCAACCACATTTCTAGCGATCGACAAAAAAAAAAAAAAAAAAAAGATATGCAGTAAGCGAAGAAAAAGCTAACCATGTCGTGAAGGAAATAAAATGGCAGATTGACCAAATCCGTCGGGAAATCAACGCTAAATGGATCTGGGAGGATGTATTAAGGGTTAGGAATGGTGAGTTCATCATAGGTCGTTAACCACCGTTTATCCGGCAACAAACGCTAATGTCGAAGTAAGGCGCGCAATAAATATGTTTGCATCATTACCTCTTGACTGCTATTGAGAAAACTTCAAATGCTAAAACCAAATGGAATTACCCGTGCTAGGCTAGGCCTAGAAACGCACACGTGCGATACAAAATCGACCTACAAAGCCCCGCACTCATCGCGATTCAATGCAACGTTCTCATTTTATTTTGTACACTTTGCAAACTGCATAAAATGGGAAGCTCGCCATAAAATACATAGCCATATGCTAATGTAGCAGACTATGGTATAGCGCATCAATAGTCCAGTTTTTCTGTGGCCTGTATTTACGGTAGGTTTATGGTCTCAGTGACAGACAATGTTAAGGACAATCTATCATTTCTGTACGAAAAACATAGAATGCGCGAGGTAAAATTACATCCCAAAGATTATTTTATATACACATCCTGGTAATTAAGGTAACTTCCGGTACCCGTTTCAAGCATCTAATTATGGTAACAGTGAGAATTGTAAGTTGCGGAAACGTTACGCAGCATACGAGTAAATGTGTATTGTTATGATAAATCGTGGTTGAATCGTGCCCCGGAAGTTGTCATGTTTATTAGACAGTGTAAAATACATCCTGTTCTGGGGTGGGTCGTTTTTCCTCGAGTACCACGGATTTTTCGTAGATCGTCCATGCGCACGTCGTGAGATCATGTCCTCAAAACGTGCATGACATTTCTTTATTCAGTATTTCGATGCCGAAACAGTGCAGCTGTGCTATACAGTATTTACATGTAATAACTGTTCGACATTTACTTCGCCAATACAAGAGCAGAACTTGATTGAAAATTTTCATGATGGGACGACTTTCACTGATACATCCTTACAAGAAATAAACAAAAATAACCTAGAAGTTCAACAACTGTAACGCATTTTGCGAGAATCGAGCCTAGCTGAACCATTAATCAAATGCAGCAGTCAATTTTTTTCCTATAGTCATTTTTAACCGTCGTGTTGACTAAACATGCTTTTCATTCATGAGAAAGCAATCAATTAAGACTAAAAGCCCTGTTACGATTCTGAGAAGCATTTTTAAATGTAACCAATCTTGTACTTAAATTATATTTTTTCGATCCATGTTTGGGAGCAGCCGTCAAAGATTTTGCAACAACTTATCGAGTCATTTATCACACTGCACTATAGGGTAACTGCGTGCAAACATCATCGAAATAATCTTGCGTCGAATCTATTGCATTTCGTGGTTAAATATATTTTAAACATGCTTTTAGAATTTAGAACATTATTCATGAAATCAGACCGTCTTGGTCTTGAAAAAATCAAACCAAGGAATCGTACCCATGATCGTTTGTTTTCAAATACATTAATCGTACTGATTTGGATCATATATACATGCGTATACGTTCGTACTTTCCCTCAAGCACGACTCAATGCATCAACAAAAAAGAATTACAAATTTTCATAAGTAGCCTATACTGATAATTACTTCGAGGTTATACTTATTTAATTACGAAAATTTTATTTGCAGAGATTCGTGGAATTCAGGTTTGCACGAGTAGCAGGTCAAACATTTTAGTTTCAAACTTGCGTTGTATACACGATGTGCATTAAGATAAATTAATTATTACGAGTAATTAAAATATATTTTCATTATAATGATTATAATCTAGGCAAATTTTAGCACTGATCACTAAATAGGGCATTTTGCAAATCTTCGCATACACCCGACCGCGACATTTTATTTAAAACCACAGAAATCCTAAATCAACGGCAGTCAAACTGCAAACATACATTTAATACGGAAACTTCAAAAATAAATTGATGATTTTATTCGAATTTTGAGGAAACTCAACTTTTTCTATTTAAATGAATTGCGAGCATCTTAAACAGTTCAAGCGTCGAATGTTAGCATAGAAGATTTCGCTCAACTTTATTCGCATCGTGCACTTATTGATCTTTCGCACTCTACCAAAATACAATCGCAATTCTTATTAAGGCACGCAATGGCCTTAGAATTATTTGGTGCACCTTGTGACTCGAGCGTTCTTCGCATTTTAAATACTCTAGCACTTCGCCTTGAAAAACCCCTTGGAAATTTGCATTTCTTCGCTTATACATGCGGTCCGTGCTGCCTGTTTAAATTCGATTTAAACTGCGGTTATGGGGCGCGTGTGCGCCTCGCCATAAGCATTTGCTGCCATTTTATTGCTCGATTTTCCCTCTTTTTATGGTAACAACTGTCAATAAGTAATGGAAATAATTTCCCCTCAAATCGCCTATAAATGCGGGCGCATTTTGCGAGCCCAGAATCCCAATTGGCAGTTTCAGTCGCATGAAAAAGGGTTTATGAAAAAAGTGGTCTCTGGCATAAACAATAACCGAATATATTTCGAGTTATTTCCGAACACGTCCTAGGCATGAAAAATAGAAAAGCTATATAGGGCTGTTTTTGAGTCTATGAAAGCGGAGGTTGAGTTTATACATACTCTTGTTGTAGCGCCAATGTCCCGTCAGTGCGAGAAGGCGAACTGATTTGAACATGTTGTATTCCTAACTAAAAACAATAATGTACAGTAAAGAACAATATCATTGTAATTAGTACAGCAATAGGTAACTAAGGTGAAAACTGATCGTAATTTTACAAACGATCAACGACAAACGTGCGGGTATATACTCGCACGACGTATGCCTTTGAAAATTAAAAGTTGTGCATTTTATGGAAACTATACGTTTTTCGTTTCTTCCAGTGCTCGAAGTTTAACAAGTTTCTTTTTTTCTAATACAAATTCATTAAGTTTCACCCCAGGCATTCCAATATCAGCAAGTTTAAATCATGATAACATAACGAGAAATGTCCGAGTCGGGAATGAACATTATACACCAATACGTACTGTACTATACATTATTGTACAGGCGTGTGCAAATAAGATTCTTAAACTTCAGATGCCGAGAACAAAAAGTAATAGCTAGACCTACAATTTCCCGACACGACGAAGAAACAAAAATTCACAAATTGTTCTATCGCCATTTTCGCTATCATTTTTGGTTAAGCTCCAAAATATTCTATTCGTTCCACTATAGCGGTACAACACGGCCGGTTTGCTCAAAAACTCGAAATAGGTTAATTTTAAAGAAATCTTCGAGACTCGATCTTTAGCATCCTCGATGCGGCCACTCGATCCACTGTCATTTTTTTTGGAAAAAAAATGTTCTTTCCGAAGCATTGCTGGAATGATTCCAGCTCCTAGATGCCACGGTTCCGTTTTCCGTCAGTGACGCGAATTTGTAATTCTATTATGTCTCGATTAAGGTTTGTTCGCTATCGCGGCATTAGCGAGCATCTTTCTCGGGCGCCAAATTATTGAAATCGCGAATATATAGCGGGAAATTCCGCCCGAGCTTAATCTGCCGCCTAATGGGTTTTGATATCTAAAAATGCGGCTCGGCGCTTTATTAAACGCGCGGGATGGAGCGCCGTTAACGATGATGAACTCGAGATTGACACGAGAGAGCTTCGGAGCGATAATTTTCAATTTATTTCGAAAATTGATGAAATCAGCTCGGGGATCGCCGAGCGTGAAAGGAGCCTTTGTGGCGAAGGCAACGAGAGAAAGAACTTACTGTATAGGCCAAGGGAGAAAAAAAAATAAGGAAAGAAAATGGCTTCAAGAAATTTATTGTAAAACTCGATTCAAACGCCCGCGTTTTGACGCAAAACTGCTAACTTCGTATTATCAAGGACAACAATAGTTTCGAGAAACGCCGCTCTGTATTGATATTCTCACTAATGTTTTCTATAGAAGTGAAATACACGAACAGTGTACGTCTTACACCGGTATACAGTATGTAAGCTCCTATATGCCTTTAAGTGTTATACGTAAGGTGGAGACTGCGGCTGACATTTCCCAGTTTTGCTACACCGAGTGTACTGTATGCTGCAGCAATGCAGCATTAATTACAATAACCATATTCATCGAAATGGTAAAAATATCGGATTGTTCGTGGGAAATTGATACTATTGTTAATGACAATGCAATTTTTAAAGTTTCTTTTAAAAAAATATTATCGATATTGACAGCATGAGACAAATCTTCGTGTGTATGTATGTTGTGAACAAAACCCGAAGTCTTCAGCAAATCAATCATGCATATCAAATTCTTGTTCTTAAAATTAATTTTAGGGTCGACTATCCTCATTGTGGTTTTTCATGGCTTCCCACAATGGCTTCACCAGGCGAATACTAAAAGATAGTTTATATATACTGTATTAAATCGACCATGACCGTATTCCATTCCTTTCCCATCCCGCCCTCCTTGTTTAGCTTCTTCCCCAGAAGAAGAGCCGGTCTCAAAGCCCAGGTAAATGGGGAGGGTTAGGTAATGCAACGGTGTACCATCTTGCGAAATCTTCACCAGTTAACTTGGTCTATAGCCATTACTTAACGATGGAGGAAGTTGGCATTTGAAGTCTCCGATAGTCGGGAACGATCGTAACGAAAAATAATAAAATAATTATGATTACAACGTCATCGGTGAATATCGTGAAAGCTTCGTGTTCATCATTCGTGGCCAACCCAAGTTCTTTATAAATCAGGCTTTCTGTAGCTTGGGCACTATAACTTTTGTTCGGAGTCCTTTAACGCCCAGCAGAGGAGGTTCACTGGCACTTTACACGCGCGCTGCACCTTCACGCAGCGTAGAAACTGAAATTTTATTTCCTAATAGCGTGAATCATGCATAAAATATTATTAAAAAGCATTATATTTAATTTAGAAATTCAACTTGCCTACAGTTTACAGCACGGAGTCGCGCGCGCATTTCCAGATCGATAGAAGAGTGTATGAATTGCACATACCGTTCATGGAGGAGCAAAGCTTGCTGGTTTCGAGCCTGAACAACTTGGACACGAAATGGGAAAATCCAAGCAGGGATCGCAAATATGCGCTCTTCATAGAGCGAATATGCATAAATGGTTATACGCGTGGGTTATGTTTATTTCGTTTGCCTTTGGGGGAAAAAAAAAACACTTTTTTCCTTCGTGTATCATTTGGGAAGAGAATTTTCAACGTAGAATGCAACAAATTATTTTGTATGGATTCTAGGTATAGCTTTCATTCCTCATTTGATGAAATATTGATAAAAATGTTAACGTAAGGAGTGAAACACGTACATGTAAAGGGTATGGAAAATATATAAACTACCATGTTAATTCGAGGTACACTGTACCGTATCTTTACATAAAAGGTAGCATGCCTATAAGTTGTAGACAAAGATGCAGTTCGAACACGAGATGGCCATGTCAGGCTATCATGCTGGTAAGTGAAAATTTAGCAACCGTTGTCAACCGTATCACAGTTACCATAAATTTTAATGGTTTATTCTAATAAACCATATTTATTGGAATATTTGGACATATCTGAAACACGATTTCATGATACCATGAATGCCAATTTCTTCCCAATAAAATATCCGCCCACATGTCGCAATGATAGTGGTTTAAATTGGAAAGTATGAGCAAAGATATGTGTACAGTATACATAGGCTCTTAAGTCATTTGCACGTTATAATTACGAGCAGGCTGAAAGTGAGGAAGCCAAATTTATAAAAGACAATGGACACATTTTCAGCACTTAGTCATTTTGACTAAGGCAATTACAGTACATGGGATGTGGCGCCAACGCAACTGCGTCTTTGCCAAATTTCTGCTATTGTAATGCTAAAAAATTGGAAATCAATACAATGCAAAGAGCTATAGTAAAATTTGAAAGACCTGACATAGGCAGGGCTCCACCAAAATATTTCAATTAGCCTACCCTTTTTTTTTCATTATAGCACATGTAGGAAAACGTAAAGAGTTGATGTTATAAAAACAAAAACGTATTAAATGTAGGCTGCTTATTGATATACACTGTGACGGCTGCCTGGGGAGATCGCCATCTTTTGGCGATAAAGGATAGCTAAATCTAACTCCTGATCGCATAAAAGGGGTTAGAAAATCAAACAACAATTTTTACCCGGGCAAAGCCGGGTATTACCGCTAGTGCTCAATATAGTTTCAATAAGCGACTTAGGATACACGTCATCACCACTGCCTCAACATGTTCAAAGATCCTTAATACGCCCTCTCTAACCCTGATCCATCACATTAAACAGTATATAGTGTAGCCTACATGTGTAAAGAACATCAGCACTAGATTTATAAAGGACAAAGATTGCAGTGTCGTGTCCATTTCAGAAATCCTCGTAAACGATATACGTGATAAGCAATCCTACAAATCGCCAGATTAATATTATAGACGCAAATTGGAAACTGTCATCGATTTTTCTCTTCGCCCATCTCGGAATCTGTGCGGCAATTCCAATGCAAGCACTTCTGAAGCATCCTAATAAAATTCTCGAGATATAATTCCCGCCATCATGTAAAAGCTTGACACGCAATCCACTAACTACGGTCGTTAGCAAGATTAACAACGACAACGTTTAATTAAGTCCCGTGGCTTTACAGCATATAAAGAGCGTGATTGCAGGTTAATGTCCGCCAGTCTTAACGCACGCAAGTTGCGCACACGGATGAGCCAGCAACTTTAATCTAAAACTTCGTTTTCCCTTAATCTCCTATAATCAAATTTATCGTCCGCGATCGAGAAATTCATGCGACGTTTTCCTCTTTTTAAAGTCGGTCGTTTAAGCGTGCAAAGTAGGCTACTTAACATTAGTTTTCGTGTCTATTGACCAGCAATTTTGCAGCTGAATAAACAATGTTCGCGTGTGGACAGAGTTGAAAGGTTTTAACCAGAACCCAAGTCCGAAGTTACGCGAGCACTCGAACCTCGCGTGAAATGCGGAATTACGATGGCTAGACTACAGGATTACGGAAAATGTCAGTACGAGGACAAATCAATCGCTGCATGCATGGAGCAAATGTGCTTTGTCTAAGTTTATTCCAACCTTTGCACGTGGCCTCTTGAACGCGAGCTTGCGAGTTTCCTCCGAAACAAGTTTACCTTTAAATTCAAGCGAGCTGCCAAGCGTTTGCAATTTTCGTTGCAAAACACTACAAAAACCAGGCGAGACGGTGCATTTTGGATTTTTCAATTACAGTTTTTTTAAGACCTGCACCTTTGCGGTGCGCTTGTAAAAATGTCCATTTTCACAAACTATGAAACCGTTATTTTTAAGGGGATACAATTGGAGCAGGCAGTTATTCGGCATAATAGATTGATCAAACAAGTCAGAAACATTATTTGAGCGTAATAGTTTCGCCTTCAGTGTTCCATTTTTATATAAGTAAAAGTGAAACGAAACCACTTATTGTCACAGAAATGAAAACATCGCAGTTAAACATCAATTCTAATTAAATCGTCCAACTAAATGTTAAAAACAACACTATGATAAAAGCCTGTAAACTATACATGTACGTATATATGTTACGCATACCAGGAATGCCTGTCAATTTCTTTCAAATTCGAAGTTTATAAAAAAAAGAAAGGGCCTATAACTGCAGGTTAAGAAACATTTCTCTCTGGTTTGCAAGTTATATCACATTGCAGTAAAACCTAGAAAAGTGACCACATTTCAATGGTGACCACTTTTTAGTGTATATTCCCTTCATAAAAATTCTCTGGATAGTGACCGACCACCTGTCGATTGTGTATAGTGACCACTGTTGTCTTTTTTTATTATTTTTACATTGTCAATGTACCTTATAAAGTTACCAGATAACAGATGGGTCACCTTACATCCGGCTTTAACCCTATAGTGGTTCTCAAATAATTCACCAAATCATATGTTATTTAGATCGAAAAAAATCGCTGAAAACATGATCATAAGAAACAAAAAGCATTTAAAACAAGGAAAACTTGATAATTGTTTCTTCAAAAAATCAAATGTGTAATAAGGCAATAAATATACTGTATGCAATGCACACGGACATGCAGATTCTGTACATTTTTGTTTTCGTGGTTTTTCGAAATTATTACAGTGACCAGCATAACATTTTGGTGGTCACTCTTAACAGGTTTACTGCATATTATATTTTGCCATACAATTTTAATGAAACTAACTATACAGTGCATGTAGCCTACTATAGATGTGTCACACTTTTCTATTGTCAATCTGTCAATTTGAAGTACATGCATGCATACATGTTAAACATCCATGTATACGATTGCATGGAAACCTCAGTTTCTCACAAATAATTGTTTTTTTTTAAACCTATGATGATGGAAAAGTATTTTTATTTGATGTCTTGAATTCCAGATTTTCATATAAAATCTTGACTATCTCTAGAACCTTTCATGCCTTACACGTATTTACAAAACTTTTTGGACATCTATTTAGTAGCCTACGTTTTCTCCGCAATGCTCCAACACCGGCGAAACCCGCGCATGCTCGCACTGTCGGAGAATCCGAACAAGCTTTCTAAAGAAAACTCGCTAGCTACTTTTAAACATGCAAGGAATGGTACTTAAGGGGCTGAATAAACCAGCAGTGCCATCCCACTAGGTAGAAAACCATGCTTTATTTATGGGCCCATAACAGCGTTTCCAGCTTACGAGTGGATTATGAATTGCTCGGCGCTTTAAACGCCAATCAATTATGTATACGCCGGCGTCCTCGCGATTTTTAGGATAAAATACCGCCAAGATGCGCGAAATTTCGGCTTTCTTGCCCCACGAGGTTTACCTCGAATCCAGCGCGTTATCAACTGCATCTGCCTATCCGCAACAGCTATTTATCCGTACAAATGGGCGCCGCGCCGCATCGTAGCAAAGCCAGGACGTTTGAATGGGGAATAAAACTCATATTGGAGGTTTCAAAATGCAGTGAAAGTGAAATTATGGGAAAATAACCGATTATAAAATATGTTGCTGCTACCTCGCGCATTTACTCTGGCGCCTGAGCGTAGCGAAGTGCGGTGAAAGTACGGTTCTCCGCAAAAAAAAACGAGAGAGAGAGAGAGAGAGAGAGGGAAAAATGCGAAAAGCACGCAGGAAATATATGAATTGCTGAGAGAGAAATCTTTGAAGTACGAAGAAGAAAAAAGGCACGAGAACCGAAAAAAAAAACTTGAATACCTTTATGTCAGAAGCAATTTTCAAGGGAACTCATCAAGCGAGAGGAATTCAAAGTGACATACGTGCTGATACCGTAAGTAAAAAGCCACTTCTTTTTTCAGGTTTCACTTCCAAAGCCTTACAACATTTATTTTCGGGGCATACACAGGCGGTGAACTCACGAAGTTAATCAGGAAAAAAATACCCGTTAAGTGAAAAGGTGAATTTTCCACGTTTCGGAAATGCGGCAACAGTTTCCGCGTATTTCCCTTGAGCGGTATATAGAGTGCGGAGTGAAAATTCCAGTCTTTCTGGCTTAGTGAGGAATTAAGAATCATAGCAAAAATGTGATGATATCTGATAAAAGTGCAAAATGAGAACCGCTGCGTCGGATCCCGCAATAACAACAATGACAATTTCGTTGAAATAATCTTGTTTTTAAGAAATACTTTCATTAATTGCCACTCAATCGAGCCATTTTTAGGTAACTTCATATAGAAAATTACTTGTGATCATAGAAGTTTTTACTTGCTGACCATTTGCGAACTATACTAGAGCATATACTGTATATCTGTAATTTGAAATGTTTCATAGAAATGAGAAATACGCGTAATTCAGGCGAGGAACTTATCAACTTTCATATAATATCTTGACATGTTTATACTGGTCAGGAAACGAAGTATAATTTGAATAAATCAGTTTTGATTTCTATCTAGAATTGCAGCCATAAAATATTAATAAAAAATAAGTCAACGTTGTTTTCGTTATTTTCCTGTAAAGTTTCTCGTTTATGGTTCATTTCTATATACTATAAAAATGTTCGGACAGATCCAAGCTTTGGTTCCTCAAATTTGTCCCCCTAAAATGGCGAAATTTCACTTTATCATCCCTGTAAAAAGGCGATATGATGAAATTGTGCCATTTTAGAGACCTTTAAGAGAAACAAAAGCGTAAATCTTTCAGAAACATTTTACGAGTTTGAACAATCTACTAGTACATGTATACTGGACAGTACGACGTAGAATAAAAATGATAATATCGTTGGACTGAATTTTACTTCGATTTATTTTCCCGGTTGGTCAGAAATAGAAACAAGCAGCCACGGTACGTGCAAAGCACCACTAAGCTAACGCGTTACATGTACACTACAGTTTTAAAACTTCATCGCATCGACATCACAATATGTCATCTACGGCATCACTAAAGGCTAACCTAAATGTGGATTTTTTCGAGATTTTAAGCCCTTCTTAATTACTACTACTGAATTACACTAATTTTATTCCATTAGTTTCCAAGCAGATCATTGAACAAGACCAGGAATACACGTTTGACGTTTGAGACACTGACAGGCGAGATTCTAGCGTCTGAAAATCAATCAAATATCAATTTCTCGGGCAAAATTAAGCCTTAGCAATTAAAATTAATTTAAAATTAAGTATTAGCGATTTCAGATAAAAAAAATCCCAGACGCTTGATTTTAAGCTGCCCTTTTAAATGTGTACAGTCGTATAGACAATGAATATCTAAAATGATTTTCTGACTACACTTGCGTCAGTTATTTTAACTATGTCACTATGATAAATTTAGCGGTTTGACGTGACGTAGTCTGAGTATTTTCGTTTTGCTCGAAAAATGTTAGGATCCATACGAGTGACCAGCAAAACGATGGAACTTTTGCAGATTGATAATTAAAACTTGCGTCTTATTTCAGTTTTCACGTTTCAACGGTATTTACAATTCCAAACCGTACGCACGTCACCATTCAACGCTATGGGTATGTCATTCTTTACGGAAAGTCCAACCCAAGCAGGTCAGTCAATATGCTAAAACACCTACTTGACGACCTTCAAACATCGAAGTTATAACGCGTGTTTTAGCGCGTCTTCGACAGGCCTACGTTTTTATTACCTTAATACACGATGACGAGTAATCGGAAGGCAGGTGATTTCACCAGGCAACTCCAATTCGTGGCTAACGTAGAGAAGACTCGAAACAACTCGATAAAAATGAGAAAAGTCGACTTTCTTACCTGAATTCACACGTTGCGGTTCCACGAGTGGTGCCAGCAGGAGGAGAATGGCGGTGCACCCCAACCACGTCCAGTTCTTAAAATCCACACGTGCGTCTCCGTCAGCCAAGGTCACAGTTCGGGCAGACGCCGTTCTCGCCCTGTCCGGGACGGGTAACCTCCTGGGCCCCAGCCGATGGTACCACCTCTTCCGCATCTTCCCGGCCCGGGGGGCGCTTAAGGCACCGCGGAGGTAGGCTAATGAATCCCGACTACTCCCGGGTTAAATCCACGCCAGCGAATCACGAATGCTCGTCATGGACGGTCAGTTAGGCTGGACACTAGCGGTCACACTGGAGCACACCGAGGGGGGGCAAGAGCGCGTCATCCCCGCTCAACGCTGAGCGTACTTCTTCCCGTAAACGCTGCTACGGTGGTTGCGCGAGAGAACATTCAATCTGCTCGCATCAGCTGCACACTCCGCTTCTGCCTGCGGCTCCGGAGCGCGGGCGGCTCTTATACGGGCGAGTCCGATCCACGCCATCTAGTGGGAAGAGAAAACACCAGCTTGGTTAATTGAAGAATGGGTGCCGCAACTACATACAGTTTAAGTTCGATGCCAACAACACAGAGAGAACCGATTTTGGGTTATAGACGAGTAGCCTAATTATCGTGCGCAGTAATCGTATGTAGTAAAGACAAGCAGATTTGGAATTATGTAACGCGAGTAGCGAGGCTAGCTCGTTAATAACACGTCTATACGACACTATTTCACCAACCCGTCATCAGCTTAGAGCAAATAACGTTCTTGGTATGACGAGAATGGGATTAAGAAAATAAAAACCATGCTAAAATAAGTAATTGCATGACTACAGTAACATTTTCCTCAGGGTTACGGTATTGGGTGGGAATTCCAAAACGTGTTGATGAATTGACATACTGAACAATCACGTGCAAATTGAAAGTCGATTTTGCGCACGTTGCATCACGCCTGCCAAGGTGCGATTCGCGAAGCTTCTGTCCGAGTACCCCAAATATTTTTGAGAGATGATATTAAATGCTCAATCATCTACTTTAAATACATGTTGGCTATACAGTATGCTATAAATAGTGTTATCTCGTGTTCATAACGCTATTTGAATAACGTTTCCGTACAAGGCAAGTGGACACGACGCGACGCTTTAAATTTGTATAACAACTCTCGCACGTAGGCTGTATGAAAAGTGAAATCGAAATTTCGTTTTGCCCAGGGATTGAGACTGTCAACAAGGCGATTAACCATAATAACCGCAGAAACTCGCACCGGGCAACAGAGTGGTTCCCAAAATGGTCAGCATGCAATTTAAACAATGGTTAGGGTTGGCTTCGTACGTGATATTGGTCACTGCGCGCTCGGGTTGCCCGGAGCTTTTCTTTCTCGTGTAATTAAGCGTCCATTAGTGTTATAAAATAATGATCACATTTAGATGGGTTGTTGGCTAAGAGAACATCAACTGCGTCTAACTGTATTGTACTAATTCACAGAAACAATAGATTCGTCGAATTTAAAAAAAAAACACCAAACATAACTATAAACTTGAGAATAAATTAAATACAATGTAATATTAGCCATGTATGAATTTATCATGTTTGACATCTGAAACAAGCATGCCTCAACTTTTTCTCAATGGGGATGTTCGACAGTGATCGTACCTGCCGTCGAACATCTTCGTTGTATAGGAAATAACGCGAGAGTGCATTTTTTAAAATAACATTGAACATAATTGAAACCGAGTAATTTGCACTTATTTTGAAATGAACGTGTATTTAAAAGTCCCACAATGAATGAATGAATGAATGCACCATAAAACATAAAACAAAAAAAATGGCAAAATGACTTAACATGATCAAAAACACGAGTTTTACTAAATCTATACTCGCTTTCCTGCATCTGCTAGGAGAAAATAATCCTTATTTAAATAAAATGAAGATACGTCAGAGCAATTTTTCCTTTAACATTACACTAACAACATGAAAGCATCTTTTGCACGTTGAAGGGCTGCTACTATTAGTTAAAGCACTTATGTCGTGTATAAACACATGTTAAACGCGTTACAGTGCTTGGATGCAATCATGAAACTATTAATTTCTCGCACGAGTTTTAGATACCCATTTGATCTTCCAACTGCATGGGTAAAACGTTGTGTCCATTCACCAGTTTCACGATAAGCTTTTGAATAATACTTAAGAAATGCAGGGGGAGAAAGGCATCACTTTAATTGGCTGCATAGACTTTATGACAGCTTTAATCAACTTTAACGTTACCCTCACGCAACAGAAAGAAACTTGTCATCAGAGCAACAATTTCTTGACACGCGAGCATGCCGAAAAGTGTCAATCCGCAGGGAAAATTGACGCGTGTTCGCTCCATTCTGTCATCGGAAAATGTACGAGTTGCACGTTTAGCACGTTGCACTTAAAGCAGTTTAATTAACAAAAACTGTTCCTTTCGTCGCATATCCCAAGCTGCGCGCAACTTCGCAGCCGATACCCGCGTGACCAATCGGTTGCCTCCGTTGGCAGCGTCCTATACTCGGCGCAATTTGCATTTTTCGGCGCTAATGGCGATCAATCGGGCCAATTACGTGAATCCCCCTGACGCGCCATCATAATTACCTGAGTAATTACTGCCGTTCGTTATTAAGTTGTCGTCCCGCGAACGATTCGCGTCCAAATCCCGGCAGGTTTTATGGGCTGTGGAGAACTGGCTGTCAGAAGGGATTTCGGAGCAAAATATGAAAATAAATGCAAGGCGCGGAAAACGAAAACTCCTCGTATCCCATTTATTTTCGGAATATAGGAAAGTTATATGGCGCTGCAATTTCCTGAAATTGCTGCCGATGCTCAGCGTGCGCGTATTAAGCTCAACATTAAACAATGGCGAATTAGCCGAGACATTGAAGTTCGCATCTTTCGCTGCGGCGCTCGTTAAGGATCGCGCAAAAACGAGAATTAAGTGGATGCGTGAGAGTTTGCCAAATCAACTGCCGAGCAATAAAGGAATTTGCAATTATTAGATTCGCCTACCCTGCACACAAAAAACGGCACCGTGCATTCGAGCTGCATGCCATAACGTAATTGCCGTTATTGCGAATCAATATTCCAGGATTTAATTATTAATAATTTTGCTCTTTTTACCGAATCTCGAAATGCTTCGCATCGCCGTCTTTCGTCGCATGTATATCGCGATGCGACTTTCTATAGATTCAAACGTCAAAGAGGACAAAAAATCAGAAACTGAAAAGTGGCATTACTTGATGATCAATTTGAAGAAATGCTAAATCGATGTGGATCCTAAAGAAATATTTCAGGAACTTTTCGCTGCAACATGCAGTCCACTTTTTCCCGAAAGATATGACGGGCATAACTATACTAACGTGCAATTTAGCCTACGTCATTCAGGTTATGACTAATTGGGTTACTTCAAACGCTTCGAGTCAAACTTCTTCACCCTTTAAAAAAAACAGTACGCGAAGTGTTTGCCACTCAGTTGGTAATAACGAATTTTCCTTTTAGCAGAATTAATTATACATTATTTACATATAATTATATGGTAAGACGGAATCTTGACTTACTCCAAAACAGATTTTGCTGGAAGAGCATACATGTACGTTTGACTTCATGTTTATACAAAGCATAAAATTACTAATCAGAATATAGATTTAATTATTTATTCATTACTTAATTAAAAAATTTAATCAAATAGGATTAATAATATTAAAGAAGCTAATCTACGGCAGACAAAAAGTTTTATATTATACGAGTACTGGGTATATGTGCCTGTGCTACACATGCTGCAGCTTCACAAGAAGTAATTCTTCAGATTTGAGGTTGACATGATACATACATGTATTATAATTATGCCATTTGGTTAGCTCATAACTTTCAGGTATAGGCAACACTGGATGTGCATACAAGTTGAACGCCACAATTAACTTTACTCTATAGTGAACAGGTTGTTAATTTACATGTACACTGTTCACTGTAAAATGACCTTATGATCATTTTACGTATCACTATGTAACCTAATCAAAATTCAGAAAACCACTGTTCAATGAAACAATTATAGTCAAATGCATAAAGTACGTACGTGTTAATTTAAAAGGCGATTAGGTTTTTTTTTTAAATACGTGTATACATTATGTTTCGAAATTAAAAACTGACAATTTCAAAAAATCTCGCATTTTATGTTAACATTTATTATGCTTGTAAAATGACAAGAACACCTTTGGAATTTCAGCTTCAAGCATTTCACGTTAGCTAACGTGTTAGCTAATCACTAATTTAACACTGTTATGGGAGCTGAGTCTCCAAAACGTAATAATAAACTTGTTGTTGTTTGACTAAATTGCAAAGTCATTATTTCCGTATATTGATAAGATCTTTCAAGTTAATAAAGCGTATTACAAAAAACTGTATGACATCTAATAGTTAATCATTATCTTAAAGCTTATCTCGATTTAAATTTTAAAGGGTCACGATTTGCAAACCGCACTTCCCCATTCGTAATAAGCAGACCCCCTACTGAATTTGTGACAAAACTACGTTATTTAAGAGATTAACATTTAAGATTTTGGAATCAAATGTTCGGGTGAGTTTAAAAGGTAGTTCAACATCAACATGGTATCTGAAAATACAAAACGAAAATTCGCTCACTACCTATTTCAAATTCTTTGTTACCTTAGCATAAATGTATATGTAGATATCAATTTCGACACCCTGCATTTTGCATAAACGATTCGAGTGACTTTTTAAGAATATCTTTGAGTTGGGACGATTTACAGTAGGCTATATACTGTAGAAATATATTTGATGAGATTAATCTTATACAGTAGGACCTTTTAAGTTGACCACATCCATATGTTGACCAAATTTTCATACATTGAATGGTCACCACATTAATTTATGGGAGATCAACTTGACCAGTTGACCCTTTTGCTGACCTAGGTATGATTAATCGCTTGCTGTGTAGCTAGTGTTTGTCCTACAGTTAACAAGTATGTACTTTTTGTGTGCATGCAGAAACTTTTATAAACCAAAGTTTTGGTTTGAATTGTTGGTAAATCCTACAATTACTGAAAATCCTTTTAGAGACCCCAAAAGAAAAGGACATCAACCACTTAATAATGCAGCTATAAAGTCATTTGCTGTAGAGAAATGCCCAACCATGCTGAGTGGTGCCAGCATTGAGAATGATTTTGTCACTTACAATTTTAATAATAATAAGAAACAGACCAAGATTGACACCTTTTTCTGAGAAAAATAACTAAACCATGTGAAAATCTTAACACATTTTGATTTCACTGTTTTTTTATTAGTCAATGTTTGAATTTGCATGCTATTCTCCAATAAAGGCATACGTTCTCCACATGTTGACCACCTCCCTATGTTGACCATTTTGTTTCCGCCCTTGTGTGGTCAACTTACGGAGGTTCTACTGTAGTTAATAAATTGACCCACTGCACATATTGCACAATGTTTCTGCTTGAAAAAGAGAAATCACTCTGCTGATAATCGATTATTTTTAGCTAATGTCAATATTCTCGAAAACATTACATGTACTAGCGTCTAACTCCATATTGTACAAGTAAGTAACAATAAAATTGGTTAATTAGCGGTACTAGAGTGTGCAGGTATGTTTAAAATTGTTAGATTGACCTTATGCAGGTTTCACTCACCGTCTTGCGGCTAACTCACGCCAAGTGAGTTTTTGCTAACCGCAAAAGCGAGCACTTTTGCAGAATTTGCATGCATGGATCCGCCGCCAGACGGTGGGGAATCCAAATAAGGTCAAATATGGCATTTAGAGACTGTTTATGGATTAATAATAATAGATTATAATAGAGCAGTATACATAATTTGATGATGTGGATGCTTAAGCCTCGGGCAGGCATGCATATATCAATTGCTCGCATTTTCTATCGCAAAAGTCCATAAAGTGGCGTCCTTTATTAGGCCACCGTTTGAACTGAGAATGGAGTCTAGACCATCCTGTAATGCGACATTGAGATGAGAGACAATGGGAAGCAAAACAGTACGTGTGCAGCAATCTTACAACAAACAACCGATTATCAAGCCAGAGTATAAACTTCACTAATGTTGAAATATCACTTCATAAGCTTTAAAACTGGACACTATTCAAAGTCTGACTTTACAGTTCCACAGCTCACTAAAACTTGAAATTAAATCGAGCTATACACAATTCTTATAGATGGCGCCAAAACCCAGTGACATCATCATAGTGAACATCACGCCCAAAACTGAAATTAAACATCCAGTCAGATGCGTTGATCACTTCGCAGAGCACGAACCGTGAATAGTTTTCCGGCAAGAAATTTTGCTGATTTCCAAAGTTCATCGAGGTTCAACGACAGAGCTTGTTAGAACGTTCATCTAAAGCAGCAGCAGCAGCAGCAGCAGCCTTTTTTTAGAAACCGTCTTCTCGTTGATATATATCTGGTGTGAAGAATGCCAGCGTATAACAAGTGGGTGCAGTTGTGAGATAATTACGGGCTGCCTTTTTTCCCATCCGCTAAGGTGGGCTTTAATTAAGTCTGTAGTTAAACGAAGCATTAATCACGACGAAATTAAGAACGAAATTAGAATAAATGGCTGCCGCGTAGTTCCTGGGAGATTTGAACAGCAACGCTCGCCTGGATTTTTTCCCATTATTAATTAAATGAAAGTCATTCTCAGTGGGAATGCGTGTTAATCACGAGAGTAAGTGTTGCCCAACGATAACGCGTTTAAATCCTTTACGTGTCTATCGTGTTTACTTAATAGGGTGCACGATGGAAACATCTTTTGCCTCGTCAGTTAGGCTCAGTCGCTCAACTAAGGTGCGCTCAAACTTCAATATATTTATTTTGAAAACTAGACTATTTTCATTGGCGGCGAACCGTGTGTATACATCACTGTCTCGCCATTCCACGCTGCTATGTACCGGGCGGCTTCAGTTCTCCAGTTCCGGTTGCGCGCTCGCGTCTCGAAGTGAGAAATGCGATTACTGAGCGACGCTGTCGTGGACATCTCAAGAGGGTCGTAATCAAACGTATACATTTGAACTTAAATTTCTTCGCATCGAGTAGATCAATCTGCTCTGACTTGGCGGGATGTTTTTTATGTAGGGGATTTTTTTTTCTTTTTCTGCGAACAATTATTTCATTGGATTTCATGGAAACTAAACATCTGTGGTTCTTGAAACGTCCCATAGCGAAAATCCGCCATTTTTTCATAAGGATGCCATAAAGCACCTCAATTAGAAATGGCGACCACATCGCCATGACCTGAACCTTCCAGAAAAGATCTTCGAGAACCTAAGAAGGTGACCCTGATGTAGGGAGAGAAAGACCATCTACAGATGCAATTTTTTACACTTTTTAGATATACACTGTTTGCAAAATAAGGAAAATCACGACTACATATCTTTTATCCAATTATGCGTGATCATTCTGTAAGCGATGTATAGCTCAATGTAGAGAAAACCTTTGGCATGGGATCATCCATGAAGGACGTCCTGTATTTTTACAGGTTTTAGACACTCCCCTTGTCCGCCCTTGTCCTGTTTAGGTAGACTGTAGAGGATGAAAAACCAGGGCTAGCGCAACAAACAGAACGAAATTCGGACAAAGAAGACGGGAGAAACAGGCAATGAAACATTTCCCAAATGCTTCCCTGCTTGACACGGGACATGCAGGAAAGTGAACCTAGGGTTAGAAAGACGTTTAAGTTCCCAACAAAACCATTTTTTACTGTCATCCGATCAATTTCAGAGTAAAGGCCGAACATGGATGGGCATGCATACAATATACCTGCATGTTATTCAAAGTTGAAATTGGAATAGTAAAATAATTACTATACTTTAATTACAACTTGATCCCGTGTACGCGCAAATTATTAATCATAATACATAATAAATGTACAATACTTCATAACGTATAGTAAACTTCCAACAAACATAGGTTGAGAATGTGGCTCGCACGAACACTGAAAATTTCCAGAAAGTAACCATGGTTAGATTGCACGCTAAAACATGACATGTCGTGCTATACATATTGCACAACTTATGTACATTACTAGTTTCCGCTACTGTTCCAGTTATGCAACGTTTCAGGATCTTCACGAATTCCCCGCAAGCTGTCCACGCATTAGCGCCATGCGTGCCACGCACAAACTCTGTTCATTAAAAAACGCCTAGTAATTAAGTGTTATTTCCTAAGCCAATTTAGGATTTAATGAGCACGAGGGTTCAGCATGCTCGTCTAATTGGTTGGCGTTTTGCCGTTCAATATGGAAGCTGCTTATGCGTACATGTATTTCGGTTGGGAAGTCGCTTCTCCATTGTTCGCCGTTGATGACGCCGCAAATTAAGTCCAATATCGCTCATAAAAAGGGGCTTCCTTTTATCTTAATTTCGGAGCTAATGACACGTCGGTGCGGGCCCCACGTTGGTGCCACCGCCACTCCTAACCAGCTACCAGCCGCCCCAGTTCCCAACCTGTTTCCACGGCGCTCCCGCAAGAGGCTCTGATTCGACCACCGAACAGCCATGGAAGTCCCTGCGTTCGCGTGGCGCATCGCCGCAAAACTGCCTGACGCCGTGCGTTTTATCCCGTGATTGTTCCCATTGATTATTTGAGCGCAACGTGCGGAATATCAATTGGTTCCGGATAGAATATTCTGCATTTCCTCTATTACTCACATCCGAGGATCCAATTTAATTTGGGAAATGCAATAAGCTTAGATTGCTGAAATCATTGCCGGATAAGCCTCGTTGAAGCAGAGATGTCGCCTCAACTCAGTTTTAAAAGACAGCCGTGAAAGACGCCACGCGAGAGTACAGCCCTCAAGCGGCCACTAAAAGAAAACAATCTGGAAATGTGAATACTATCCTCATCTTTACATCATCACAGTTCGGGCAATACTGAATCTTTCAAATTATTCTCGAAAACATTTTTGAAGAATCATTTGGAATTTTCTTGGCAATACAGTTATGCCACGATTCTAATAGAGTCCTTGTAGAAAATGTAACTGACAGATCGAATAATGCGCATGCAATACTTTTTTCATGTTTTTCAAAGAACCACTTTCATGCCATGTAAAATTGTTAATTGCAAAATGCACGGTATTCACTCGAACTAGAAAGACGAAGTACAGTATATAAGACGTTTTTTTATCCACAAAGTTGCAAAATGCGGTTAATGGAATTTTCATTGATTTCGTAAACTAAGTCACAACGAACAATTAAGGATGAAACATGCAGTGACATCGAGTAACGAGTTCCAGAAATAGAAATCAGTGCTGGTCACATCCACCATTAATATTATCTCATCCGCCATATGCTGGTTATAATTGACCAACTGTAGCGCCATTTGTGCCAGGAATAACAAGCGTTTCAGATGAAATATCAACCTAAAAGAACAGCGTAAGAAAAGGTTGCAAAAATTTGCTGCATGCAGCTAAGCAACAATCCATTAATAGGATAACTAATTTTTGCCTACTTGGGAGAAATGCAATCACAAATTCGCATGCTGAACGGAGATATAAAGCAATTTAGTTCTTCTTTATCTAGCAATTTAATTATTTGGCATTGACTTTCATGACAGAGTTTGACTACTTATGCAACCATGTTTTTAGCGAGTTCGAGAGCTGGCGCGTTCAGGCTGCGAGGAACCACAATCAATTTCTCGATAGATGTTTGAATATATTAATATCCAAGGAGGTTTATAGTGAATAGGACGGAATTAAGCAGCGCAGACCAAATTCATTAACATTTCGCCGAGTAAACAAGCTATTAATTTGGCTTAATGAACAAATGTAATTTGATGAAATGGGGAGAGAAAATCGTATTTCTTATTCAGATTCCAAATGAAATACTGCCCATCTCTGGAATGCCAACAATATATAGAATGCATCAAATTGCATAATAATCCATGTACACTTAATCCGTACACTTCTGATGTCCAACTTAAAGTGGGTCTTGTATTTCAAAGTGGTTCTTGGAGAATTCTGAGAATATTTTAACTATGCATAGGGCATAAGTTAATATGAAGTTGACATTCAGCAGCTTTAGGTATCACGTGCACTATTTCTATTACAAAAAATTCACATAGGCCTACGTGTACATGCATCTTGTATGGTCGAGCCTTGTCTGTCTCGCAGAAACTTAGGAAAACTTGTAGTGATAGTTCCTGCCGCAGTGAGAACAAAACATCGTTTTCCAATTTACAATTAAGTTACGCAAAAAAGTAGAAAACGTTTAAAGAATTTGATACGCGACATGCCTGCCAAAACGAGGCGGTTTAACAAATATTGGCACCCATGGCAAATGTCATCCCTGCAGCATCACATGTAATAATGGGACGAACTTTAAAAGTTCAAATAGTATACATCATGGAAGATAAACGCCAGTCCCTGCAAAGTAAATATACATCTATTTTAGATAAGAAACAACGCAGCAGCGCTACTGTATGCCGGTTATGCTATACTGTAATCTTATATCGTATATACGCTCGTGCATATACTGTACATTTATTTATTCATGCTGCATGCTAACATTTTCCTCCAGTAATCAGATTTAAATTCGACGGCAACTACTCCTGAGCTTAGTAGATGGAGATAATGACACGTGGTTATTCCAAATGGACAAGTTGGACTGTTGGAGCGACAAGCAAGTTGCGCGACACGGCAAACGTAACTGGCTACAACATCAATTAACACGTCGACAAGATACAAAAGTAAAGGAAATCCGGTTTTAGAACGGAGTCAATAAACAATGTTCGCTCCAATTGAACGACCAGCTCGAGCTTCTTCGTAACCATGCATAAGCTCACGCTCAAGGGCTTACTCGATGACTCGATGGGTCATTCCGGAAAACAAAAGGATCGAAAACAACTTTCAACCCTGACCATTATAGGATTTCTATCGTTATATATTTCGTTCAAGATGTAATACCGCCGATTTATGACTGGGGATCAATTATAAAGAAATTATTTTCGTCGAACTCGAAGAAGGAGCCATGATGGATCGTGCGGACATCGCCGCATTCGCAACATCGGAGGCCGAGGCGTATCGAGAAACTGTAATTAGTCAGCGAATATGAATGCATCCTCCATTTTTGGCGCTCATTGTCATCGCGCCTTAATGGTCCTAGAGGATGTAACCGTGTCCTACAAATCACGAGCAGCATCTGGCAACTTTTGACGTCGGTTATAATAAAAGCGAAAAGTCGCAATTTGCGTTTCAGCCTCATAATTAGAAGCGGAGCTGGGTTCTGGCGCGTGCCACTTACTTAAAAATGGCTTTCGATTTTCGATTGAAAATGCATTAAACGAGCTCGTTATTAAAAAATTTTCTGGCGTCCAAATGAATCGGTGTAAAAGGCAGTATCACTGGCAATAAATAGCGAATAGCGCGCTGGCACGCCTGGCAACAGCTCCCTAGGAAAAGTAATTGAAACGTGGCGCAGATGCTGGCGTTGCAGACGACGCTCCCTCGTTCGCTCCTAGCTGCCAACGTCAATTGGGACAATGAAGAACGAAGCAATTCACGATGCCACAAAATATTTTATTTTCTCCCGACGCGATCTAACCACTGCATAATTCCGCCGATTATGTCAATAAAATAAAAGGAAACACGGTGGAATTCACCGAACGGCGTGCACAGCCATTTCCTGTCTAAGTATATACGCGTTATTTGCCCCGGATTTGGTTTCCACCCCCAACCCCTCACTTCGTGAATTCACGCGAACAAGCGCTGACCCGCAGCGCCCTCTAATGCGAGGCACTGTGACGTCACGAGCTGGTAATCAATGGTTGTCTCTGGCAGAGGATGCATCAGTTGCGCCAGTTTTCACCGCAAATAATTCTTAAAATAACACCTTTGAGTCCGAGTTTGCTATTCAGTATATCTGTACCGTGATTTGAGAGATTCCCCATGGTTACGGTAACCATGGGAAATCTCTACTATTAAAGGTTACCCCGTACCACAATTCTCACGGATTCTTAGTTCAAGCTCTGCTCAGTTTTAAGCTTCGACTCGGTTTTGGCCGATTTGAGACCGGCTTACAGATTTTGAAAGACCAGCTTCGATACGGAGATGGAAGTGGAAAAGTATCATGGTCTAAAGTTCGTGCAAAATGTGCAACTGTGGTATTGGTGCTATATTGTAGTTTCCATGATGATTATTTCAAATCTAAGTTGGAAGTCCTTTTCAACAATAGTAATTTCTAAAATGCGTGGAGCTTGTGTACCAGAATTACAAATCAAAAGGCTAACTTATTGGTTAGAAAATATTTTCAGAAATTCGAAAAACTCAGTTTTGGTATTTTTTTAGATAAGAAAGTTGAAAAAATACAAAATATCAAAATAATGCTTAGCATACGAGGTTATATTATTTACAGTTTCCTACTGGAGCTAAAATCATCGACCATAACATCATGGAAATGCTCGTTGCAGCGCATGCACAACTTGTGGCACACTGTAGATCGCGGATAACCGTACATTATTAAGATTTCTCTATGTCAGCAGCCAAATGAAACAAATTTATAAAGGAAATCATGCATTTACGAGTCGAAAACTGTTTCCTGTTAAATGCCCACCATGTTCTTTCGTGTTCCCGAGAGGTCAGTTGATATACAGACCATCAATTAGAGAAGAAACCATATGTATGTATCTCGCGACTGTTAAATGTCAAACACAGGCGTCAAAATGAATTAAGTTAACATCTGCCATTAACACCCATTCAATTTGCTTTGCAATTACACAAATAAAAGCAGCGCTTTATGCGTAACAAGCGCAAATTTGCACAGCCGCGACCATTTTGACCCTCGTGTGTCGCTAACAAAATGTCACTGATATCGGATGAGCTATTGAAGAACATGCGCGGCACGTAGTTCTATCATTTATAGTCGTCCAAAATCGTTAAATGGTGGATTTTTGCGCATGTAGATTAACACAAATGTCAAAGTTTATATGAAAAGGAATTTGCTTCCATCACCATATATTCGCAGCCTACTTAAACATTTTTTCATAAAGGTGTCACTTTTACCATACGCTATACTGTGAAATAATGTAGGAAAAGTCAAGTTTTGTTTATTATTTAACTTGTTAATTACGGCTTGCGTTCGGGCGTTGTCTAGCCACCATGCATGCACGAAGGGCCATAATTCTTACAAAAGTCAAGAGAAGGGCATGTGCATATTCTCTAACGTATTTAATAATCCACGAACAAAGTTTCTTATAGGTGGCTAACCAGTAAATTATGAATCTGCGACGCAAATGCACAATAGGTGGAGATGCATAATTTGTACGTATAAGAGTATACGATTCAGAATATCATTCGCCTTATCGCTAGACTCAGGCTTCCGGATCGCATTTGTACTCATAAATTGCGTCTGTCAGACGCTTTATGAATTATGCTAAGAATCATCTACATCAATCTTGCTCATTAAAACAACTGTTGTAAGTTAGCTTCAAAATCAATTGAGCTGCACTTTGATAATCGTGGTTGCACAGAATCTGCAATTTGTGTTATATTTCAGGTGTTTCTTAAATAGTTTTAGGATTGCATTTGGAACAATGTGCATGCATGCATACGGTGTTCGGCTAACATTGCATATTGACTTTTAAACGTACTTATCCACGCACAAACTGAACATGTATTGTTTGAGCAATATCTGTTGTATATCATTTGAATTTAAAGTACCTCGCAGAAAATAAAAGAGATGAAAGCGTATAATTAACATATACTAGGTCGAATACGTACAAGCTATGCTTAGTTATATTTTTATATCGATATACTGAATATTCGGGAATTCAGTCATTCGAAATATAAAAAATTCCAACTCGTAAACAACACTATTCATAATAACGTTATGAACAATTTTTTGTGGCTTCGGTACATAACTACTGTATAGCAAGACGTCCACATCAGGCAGTCCCAGCCAAATACTGTATTTTGAGGGGTCAATTTCACACCAGCATGGGTGCGTGCATTTCATCATGCACAATTCCATAGGCTGCGTATAGCTTTCCAATTCATGTCGTATATAGAGAAAAACAACTTCCTGTAAGTCGGGTTCCGAAGACGCTAATGCGTCTCTCAGCCGCATCGCCGGACTCCATCGATTCATATACATGCATCCGCAATCGATGACCCCCCCCCCTCCTTCCCAGTCTCCACATAATTGCATAAGACCCCGTTAAAATGCAGCGCAATGGCGAGTGCGCCAATTTCTGCTTTATTTGCTCATTTCTGGCAGCGACGTCTTCGCCGATGATAGCTAGCCTCTCTGCTTCCGAAATCCTCCCGCGTGGCGCATCCATCACCGGATGCACGGATGCAGCGCCACCGTCGCCGCAAACAGCACGGCCAGAGTCGTTATTGGAGGCAAACGAGTCTTTTAAGGCAAAACTGTTATTACGGAATGAATAATGAAACCATAGAGCGGGAATTTATCGAGGCCCGTGTAAGAAAAGGAGGACGACGATGATGATGATGATGGCGATGGCGGATCCATAACGAGGCGAACGACGATGGGCGGAAAACAACCACCCTTCGCATCCGAAAGCGAAACGATTATGGAAATATACGAGCCAGATTTAGCGAAAGCCCCGATTCTTCCGTACCCCCATAGAGCGACGCCTGTTCGCACCCAGCGCCACCGCCAAACGCCGGAATTGGAACCCGCGGGATGCGCGATCCGATTTTCTTCTAATTTGAACCCGAAACGGCGTGGGCGTCTACCTTCTCCCCGATAAAAAGAGTCCGTCGCGATGCCATGCCATAAAAACGAGAGTTGGCGCGATTTTACGACGCGCGGAGCGTTTCGAAACGTTCTTAGACGTTGAACGCTAGCGTGAATTTCCATTAGGCCATATGGGAAGATTTTCCAGAAACGTACGAGCGAGCTTATAGCGTGTAGCTGAAATGCCAAGCTCAACCGGAACGTTCTGAAATGTTTAAATGATTAGGGAGTTTTAGCACGCCAACGTTTTCTACTCACGAGAACGTAATCTTCCATCAGCGCCAACCAGCGGGCAAACCATCGGTAA
>JAQGBX010000845.1:0-29891 GCA_034698745.1 Megaphyllum sjaelandicum
CGCTCGATGGGGAGAGTGGCGCAAAAATAACGGTCGCTCTCACATCACGAACTGAGGGCAAAATCGCGTCATAAATGACGTTTTTCGGACGTTTTTTGGCGCCATCTAGTAACCATTTGAAACCCTAGTCGCAGTATGTTGGGGGTGGGATTGGGAGGAATTCGGTGCCATAGGAGACCCCCTTACTATTTCGGTATCCGTATCACTATAGATAAACAATTACAATATTAATTAAAATCAGGAAGTTTGCTCAATTAGACTTTTATCAGGAACTTATAAAATCAACTCACTATATATGAAAATTGGTGAAGTACAATTAATACAAAATAGTAAATGACTAGGTTTACAAAATTCTGCAAAAAACAATATGATTTTGACTCGGTATTTGACCAAATCTATTAGTTTTATCTAACAGGGAAAATATCGACAAGTTAGAAAATTAATGAGCACATTCGAGAAAAAATTGCAATTACTGCAATATTCATAAAAAATTTAGAAAGTACCAAAATACATCACAGCATGTAACAGTATGTAACGTAAATTTGAAATAATCGTGGCAATTGGTTTATTCTTCATCTGTAGTAACACAGTTAGTTTCACAGAAAACTAAGAAAATCAAGTTGGTTCATATGAAAAAAATTAACATTTTTAATTATCTGGAATTCCAGGAACATATTGGAAAATTGTCAAAAATGAATACATTCGCGAGCTCTACACTGTAATTTAATTGTGAATTCTTAAAAGAGCAATTCATGTCATTCGTTTTTTTGATTTATTTTTTTAAATTTTAAACAGACAATTATCTTGTATGTTTTGTGAGATCCGTTCTTAGAACAGAAATTGAGATTACAATAAAAACCAGTTTTTGCAAAGTTTTTCCACGTTTTCATTAATCAATTTCTCAACATTCTTAAAGTTTTCATTGATCATTTTGTTAAATTATCACGTATTTTCATTGAACAATTTTGTAAAATTCATTTATTTTACAAATTTAAAAGTGGAATTGCATTCTTTCGCGAGCTTTACTTATTTTGATATTTTGAAATACTTATGCGTACAGTATACGCATAAATATTTAGAAAAATCTACAATAAGGATTATCTACGCCCAGTATTATGACCATCACTCTCAGCCCTGATCATTTTTCCCGATCATGCCAGCAAATGCTCCGATCAAAGCCGCGCAGCATAAAAGCACGATTAGTATGCCAAAGAAAATGAAAGTAGCGTTGAGTAACCAAAACGTAAACAGGTAAAGGATCTTGTTACAATACAGTCTACTGAAGGGATTTTCGTAATCCGGTGGATACACGCTATAAACCCAAACACAACCTAGAAAATATTGAACAAGTGTTAATATGGATCATAATGCAATAAAATTGTAATATTTCCCAAATTTAAACAGTTTCTCACCTGATATGAACCATGAAAATAAAAACACGTTAACCATTACACCGATAGACATTATGAAATCATTTTCTTTGTAGGTTTGAAATAAATCTAAAAGAATTTTTAACGTGCCGAAAGCCCCACCAACAATCAAGTAGATAGGAATGTACGGCTCTACTGGACATTTCTTGAGATTGAGGGCACCTGAAATAATAACCAGAAGATAATTCTGCACATACTTCTCAATACTTCTCAATAATTAAACTCCTGTATAATGTAACTTTAATTTCTGAAAAATATCCGAATATACCCAATATGGTGGAAATATACCCAAAATGCATAGTGGAATATTTAAGGGTTTCAGTACTGGTAAATTGATGAAATTCTGACTTCTGAAACAAAAACTGGTTCAAAATATATATATATATTTTACTATTCGCTTAATGGCGCTTTAATATGAAAACAAGTTTTCTTTTTATTTCAATTTCATTTTTCAAATTTTATTCCAATTTCTTAATTTGTCAACATTTTTTTTAAATTTAAAATTTTTATTTCAGTTTCTAATTTTCAAATTATTAATTCAAATAAGAATTAAAAACCTCATTCAAACCATATTCAAAATTTCAGATAATAAAATAAAAAAATTAAATTGACTCGTGGAAAACTTATGAATGTGAATTTACACGAACATTACTTACATGTAGTTATTTACAGTATAGTCAAACAATTATATTTATGTTAAGACCTAATACTATCTTAACAAAATTAATGGTTATACTGTTATAAGGATCACTCACACATCGCTTGAGAGTACCGTAAGTGTAAGTTAAAGACGCATAATGTAGGCCTACTTGGGGATTTTTCCATTGAATAACTTTAAAAACTAGCTTATTTGAATTTACATTTACCTAAAACTATCTCAGTAATAGAAACGCCGAGCCAAATCAACAAACAGACGATAAAGAGTACCGAATCTGCGGAATAAAAATAACATTTCAGAAATTAATCAGAAAAAAGGCGGGAGTATTTAAGTCCAATTATAACAACTTACTCGATTCTGAACCTCGTCGCTTATCTGAAATTCCGATATAAAAAAAGAACCATTAGAATAATTCAAAACATTTTAAAGCTACAAGCAGGAATGTGATCTGCAATGATGAAAGCTTCTCGATTTCCAGTCCTTGGACGAATTTCGAATATGGCTACTGCAAATTTTCATTGGCGCTATACTACTTTTAAAAGAACTCTAAACGAGTGCTTCCCAACCTTTTTCAACAAATTTTTTAAACGTTCAACATTTTACTAAGACAAATTTAAAAAGTTTAAAAATTTTTCATGAGAATTTTTATTAGCATGATTAGAAATTATGCAAATCTGTCCTCAAAAATACTTTAAATTATGTGCTTGGAAATGTACTCGAAAAACGTGGACATTTTTTCCAAATTTGTAATGTATTTGGAAGAAAAATACTTAAAATTATGTGCTTGAAAAAGGTTGGAAATCTTGAAAATTCTCTAAAAAAATTCTAAATTTATACTCGGAAAACGTGAAATTTTTAAAAATTTGTACTTGGGAAACGTGAACAATTTTAAAAGATTTTCCCTGAAACTGTTTTATCAGAAATTGTTGAAAATTTTGTAAATTTGTCCTCAAAAACTGGTGAACATTTTGCAAATTTGTACTTGGGAATTTTTAAAAAGTTTGCGAATGCCTGAGCTAACCACTAAGAAACATGTTTACTATGTTTTCCTTGCTGTAATAAAAATTTGCAACAACTTGCCATTCATATGCATTAGAGCATACATGTACATGTATGTACCGTATACGTAAGATTTCATCCAAACTTCGATGAAACCTTATTTGTTAACTTGTTATTGTTGAAGTCATCTTTTTTTACGACTTCTGACTCTAAAATACGGATTGACTTAAGTATATTCATAAAAGATTGGACTTACGAAATGGGAAAAAAGCCTCGACTCCGATTCCGAATGGATCCATTTGGCAATTATTCCAGATTGGCAATTCTAATATTTAAATTGAAAACTCGAGTTCAGTAATTACCCAATGAGATGAATCGAAATAGTTAGGCTATCCATGCAATCTGCAATATAAATACAAAATTATGACTGATTGAATTCTAGAAATACACGTACTTTTTCTGTAAATCCAGCACAACGCTTTCTTCGAATCACAGTATACTGTGTTCGAATTACGCAAAAATCACACATTGCATCTTCTTTTCGCGAGGCATGCGAGGTTAGAACGCCGTTCTAACGGCGTTCTTAATTAGCAATGGCCGTCGATTTCAAAGGCTATTTTTACTCTAAACCGTGGTAGAAAATTATACATTAAATGAAAATCATAACCAGCAAACAGTGAATGTGACACCGTGGCAATTTGAAATAATAATTTTTAGTTCTTCTCAAGAACATGGCTTCCCAAAGTCAGGAAAAATTGAAAATGTATGAAAAAGTCAGGACTTATTTTGAAAAAAGCCTGGGGAAATTCCAAATGTATGAAAAAGTCAGGGGAATTCAATGTGTTATAATGTTATCACAATCAAAAACTAATGTTTCTCTGTGGTCATTTTAAATTTACAAAAATTCTAACCCATTTTAAGGATGAATTTGCAAAATTCTCAACAAATTTTCAAAATGTTCAATGATTTTCGAGAAAAGATTTGAAATATAACGCCATGTTTGTAACATTTTTCTTCACAAACCAATCGACCAACCGTTTGTCGTTTGTTGTAGTGTTATACAAAAAAAAAAGATTTTGCACGTTTTCATTGATTAACTTTGTAACATTTTCAAAGTTTTTATTGATCATCATTCTACATTTTTGCCTTTTCATAGATCAATTTTATAAAATTGAAGTATACGCATACATATTTAGAAAATTTAAGATAAGGACTATCTACGCATCAAAGCCCCGCAACACGAAATCACGATTAGTATTCCAAGTAAAATGAAAACAGAGTTCAGTAACCAAAATGCAAACAGGTAGAGGATCTTGTCGCAATTTTCGTAAACAGGAGGATGCACGCCATAAACCCAAACACAACCTATCAAAAATAAACAAGTATTAAGGTGGACCATAGTGCAATAAAATACACATATTTGGCTAATTAATATTCTGTCTGCATGATGGGCAAGCAGTTTTATATAAATTTATTTATTTTATATCATGAATGTGGAAAAAGTCTGATCATCTCGTTTTTTTGTTTGATCATATATTTCAACTGCGTCAGCTATTTTTAAGGTTTAAAATTGAATTTCATAGTAATATTGCGCAAATTCAAACAGTTTCTCACCTGTTATGAACCATGAAAATAAAAACACGTAAACCAGTATGTCGATAGCCTTTATCAAATTATTGTCTTTGCAGGTTTGAGATAAATTCCTAAGAATTATCAACGTGGCGACACCCCCACCAACAATCAGGTAGATAGGAATGCGTGGCTCTACTGGACATTTGTAGAAGTTGAGGGCACCTGAAATGTGAACCAAAACATAATACAGCAAAAAGTACTGTTACTGCTCATTTTGTTAGTTTTTTTCGTGTATTTTTTCGGGTTAGTTTGGATTCGTGTATAATGCAACTTTAGTTGTTGAAAAACATCCGTAGGGCTCTATTGGTGAGATAAAGTATTACAGACTTTCAATACTGGTTAAAATTGATGAAATTTTGATTTCAGCAACCAGAACTTCAATTTAAATACTTCATTTTCGGCCTAGTGGCGCCTTTTAAAATTTTAGAATTTTTGTTTCAATTTAATTTTTTATTTTTTATTTCAATTTCTAATTTTCAAGTTTTTAATTCAATTATTGGCCTAGTGCCACCTTTTTAATTTTAACATTTTTGTTTCAATTTTATTTTATAATTATTTTTTTAATGGAGTTTTAATTAAGTTGAATTAATAACTTCATTTTTGGTCTAGTGGTGCCTTTCTAACTTAAAAAAAATTAACTTTAAAATTGACAAGTGGTAAACTTTTGAATGTGAATTTGCACCAACAATTGTTCTTCGTTAATTATAATCAAACAAAATACATGTCTATTTAAGTTTAGACCTAAAACCACCTTTCCAAAGTTTATATGGTTAAAAGATCACTTTAAAAACTAGCTTATTTTATTTTACCATATTCTATTTACCTAAAACTATCTCGGCAATAGAAACACCGAGCCAAATCAACAAACAGAGAATAAAGGCCACCGAATCTGCAGATTAAGTTAAAATCTTAGAAATCAATTACAAAAAAGGCGGGAGAATTCTATTCTAATTATAACAACTTACTCGATGCTGACCTTTGTTGCCCATCTTAAATTCCGATATAAAACGATAAAAAACGAACCATTAGAAGAATTCAAAACATTTTATTCGCTGCAAACAGGATGAAAGATTCCCGCTTTATACGAATTTCTGAAACTACGTACTCATTTCCGGTCCCCGTTATAGGCTGCGTTCACGTTGGACTCGTTTTCCAGTCGCTTGCCACTGGAAAACCAACTACAAGGTGAGACATAAGTCTGTTGAATCGGCACTATTGCAGGCAGGAGGCGCAACAAGACGTTACAGACTTACTGTATGTCTCACCTTGTAGTTGGTTTTCTAGTGGCAAGCGACTGGAAAACAAGTTTAACGTGAACGCAGCCATTGATTGTACGCGGGGTAGGATTTCTTTCAAAGTTTGATGAAAACATGTATTTATTGTTGAAGTCGTTTTTTTTATTTGACCTTTAACGAACGGGTTGACCTAATTAAAACTTACGAAATGGGTTAAAGTCCGCTATGTCGATTCCGTATGAATCCATTTGGCGATTATTCCAGATTGGCAAATCTAATATTTAACGATGAAATTCGAGTTTAGCAATTACCCAACTTTGACTGGGAAAGTCGGGGAAGAATATGACTTAAATTTTAAAAAAGTCAGGTGAAAAAATGCTACCTAATTCCAAAGATTCCTGTACAGTTTCCGAGGGCAAATTTTCAAAATTTGTTTAAAATCCTGGAGAAGTCAGGCAAGTTGAACAGCTTGAAATTTCTGGAGGAACTCGACCTGCAGTATAAGTAGGCACCACTTCGACGATCACATTTTTAATTATACTGGTACGTATTAATTTAATACATGTATATTTTTTGCATACAAATAGCACGAAAAAAACCACAAAACAACGTAATAATAGGCCAGTCTTTCCAAAAAAAAAAAAATAACTTTGTGCGCATGCGCCAAAAAAAAATTGAAACTTAATTTGTTAGTTATAACAATTAAGCACGCTCAGCTGTTTATCTCAAGACGAATATATTTGCTTGATTATCTTTAACAGATCAATGTTTAGGAAAGCGTCCGAAATTCAGTTATTTCCTGCGATGTACATGTACATGTACACTGTACATCACATATATTATCATTCGAAGATTCAGGGTCAAATATCCAATCGTAATTTCTGGAGAAAAGTCCGAATCATATGCAACGAGTTTCTTACACTCTCACCAGCTGACTGTATCTTCACGTACTTGAGGAATGTAGTTATGGTAAATTTCATATACGTTTGAATAAAATACTGTAAGTTTAGAAAATTACTTACGAGTCGCATATCTCGTCACCAACAAACATACAGCAAATGAAAACTATTCGTGACTGGAATCACATCCACAATATGTTACATTGAACTGACTCTGTGTCGGCTCTTTGAAGTAAAGGTGGAAGCGCGGGATGCAGCGACGCCGCGCGGTCAATGACTATAATAATTCGCCCCATTGCGTGTCAACGAATACGTTTCCGATTTATTCGTTATTCGTTAATGATACAAATCAGTATATATTAATAAATGTTCCTTTCAACACCTTATATTCATCGTTTTAAGATTTAAACATTTTATTAATTAAACTTAAAATTTGTGAATTTCGTCTTCTTCACAAACACTGAAATTGCATTATTTCAAAATTTAAAAGAAGTATTATACAATGATTAGAAGTGCATGTTTATTTTATCATTCTCGTAATTTGAGTGCTCCTGAACATCAAAAATTTCTTTGATTAATTGATTGGTTTATTTGTTTTTTTTACTCTCCAAACACTTGGAAAGAATGTACAGTATTTGTCATTTATTTTAAGCTTATTTATTCAAATTAAAGCACGTGTAATTCAAACTTGCAGAAACAATTTATTTTTATTACAATAATAATTATTATTCATAAATTATATTTAGTTATATGACATACATTTATAATTAGTTGTAATTATAATAGTTACGCATATTTTAATGTACTATAAAGGAATTTAAAACAAATTTTACATAATGGCAATTTGAATCAATTTGCTAAACCAATCGCAGTATTTAATGAAATTCATTTCTATTTTTAATTAACAAAAAAGCCATTAACGTGTTAAGCTCATTGAATGTATTGCATCTGTATGTTTGTTTTAACGTTGTGTACCTGTTCTTCGCGCTTTTGGAAACATAAAAAAGCGCCGTTTTAGCCAAAAGACGTGCAGCAATTTGTTTAGTGATGCTCCTTTGCCGCCGCATGGCGCTGCCAACCTGCTTTCCACCTTGTGCCGGAATACGAAGAACTTTATATACGTAGGCCTACTGCGTGCTGTACGAGGCTAGTTATTTTGAAACGGGGAACTTCCCGTCCAGTTGGCTTCACCAGCTGGCCTTTAATATTAGCATATGATGGCTATTTTTACTTTTCCTCTAAATCCCAACCACGTTATTTTGCAGCGCTTTCCGATCCCCCGTCGCATATTGTCCATTGATTGGCTGCTGAAAGTCTGGTACATGTACTGTATAAAGCGAAACAAGACCAAACTTCCTGTTTATCCGTCTATCTTAGTTAGGCAAATAATTACATATTTTGTATAGCGTTCAATCATTACATAATACACATACTCACGTAAAATGAAGTTCGAAATAAATTTAAAATTGACACGCGAAAAATGTTAAAATGTGAATGCTGATTCACGTATACTGCTGAGTTCACGATCCCTATTTTCTGCAAAAATGCTCAAATTCCATTGAATCGAAAATAACTACATGTACATGTACATTGAATAGAAAATAAAAAAACTTAAAACTTGTTCAACTATCATTATTTAAAGAAGATTTACCAAAGTCCATGATATCACTTATGAGGATATTGGGGGCTTTACAAGAACCCAACTTCAGCTGGAGCGTATCTCACAAAGACAGAGGTGGGTTGTATGCATGATTTGTGAAAGAATAGGAGGGACTATCATGGCCGATTTAATATAGGAACTATCTCAGCATTCACCTAAAGGAATTGTGGGAATTGTTCTGATATGAAATTTTTAATGAAAGACTGCTTTCAAAATTCGATTTTAACACAATTTTGAATACATAAAGCACTGAATAAATTCAAAAATAACCGATCTTAATCTTTTCGCGATACAATTGTAGAAATAAAAGAGTTAAAATCAGGATAGTTCGTTAATAATGCGACATAATATCACAGACATATTTCAAAAATGAATTGGAAAATTTGAATAAACAAAGAATACAAAGCTTAAAAAAGTTGCTATAATTTCCGAGTATATTTTTTAAAAAATCTTTAAAACACATATAAAATGAAATGATCAAAACTAGGTTTATTCCACAAATTGTGCACTATTTAAAACACGCTTTAACTGCCAATACCACGATCAGAAGGAAGGCCAAGCCTAATACAATTAAACTGACGCTGAGTAACCAAAATGTAAACAGGTAGAGAGCCTTGTCGCAATAATGCTCACTTAATTCATTTTCATAATCAGGTCGACACAAGAATAAAACCCAACCACAGCCTGAAAATAATTCAATAAACAGGGTTTTCAGTGCAATAAATTGATTCGTATGTGGAATATTCTTTCGAAAAACTGTACGAGCAAAGCATCTTTTCATATAACACGATTCATTTGTTTTAATGGGGATTCAGTATCTTTAAAACCGCAAAGTTATAATTTCTTTTATATACTTTTTGAAATTAAAAATTAATATTGTTTTCGAAATTAAAAAATTATTCCGCCATTTTTGATATTTTTGCAAGGCCGTTGTTTTATTTGTTTGATTCTAAATGCTTTCCTTTATTAATTAAAATTGTTTGGAACAAAAGTAGGCCGCCATCGAATTGCAAAAACAAACAATTTCAGACTTGTTTCAATCAATTTTAATAAATCAGGGATCCCCAGAAATTTAATTTTCAACTTTCCTGACTTTTCCAGGTTTTAAAAAAATCTCCCTGACCAATAACAACGTGAAAAACTGATATTTTACATAATTGACACTGGCAAATATTTTTAAAAAAATTAACATAGAAATTTTGTTAAATTTTTTAATAAATTGCATAAAAATTTTATAATTTTGTCTTCGAAAAATGTGGAAAATCTGTTCTAGGAAAACCTATAGAATTTTGAAAGCTGTACACTGAAAACGTGGACAATATTTGCTAATTTGTTCTCGGAAAACGTGGCAAATATTGCAAATTTCTACTCAGAAAACGTGGAAAATGTTGCAAATTTCTACTCGGAAAACGTGAAAAATGTTGCAAATTTCTACTCGGAAAACGTGGTAAATTTTTCAAATCTGTACTCCGAAAATGTGGAAACTTTAAGCAAATTTCTACTCGAAAAATGGGCCCTGAGCTAACCTCGTAGAAGTATTAATCTTGAATCGCCATGACTGCGTTGAATTTCCCTGACATTTCCAAAATAAACCATCCTTCCGGACTTTTCCAGGTCTGAGGGAACCCTGAATAATCACTCTAAAAGTAGGCATAACCATTTTAATTCCTTGACCGAGCTCGGTGCTAAGACATGCTTACTTTTGGTCCTTGTTTTTGCACACTATTAGACGACGGAATAATCTTAATTCCTAAAATAGTTCAGACCTGTTACAAATTCAATTTAACGATGGTTAATTTTCGTAGAGGCAACTGTTGTATCAGTGTTCTTCTGAAAATGGACTCAACTAACCCTTCCCTCCTCCCCACCTGCCCCCCCTAACATGTGGTATTGGTTTGCTGACCAAAGGGTATTGAGTTGAATGGAAATTTAATTGAATATCAGGATGGCGGAACAATTTTTTTTTATTTTCAAAAAATATCAAACTGTTTCTCACCTGATAGGAACCATAACAACAGAAATATGTCTACGATGGCCTTTAGGCAAGTACATGACTGCGCATCCTCATAGTGTCGGGGGCTGCAGCTTAGATAAATATTCACAAGGGCTCTGAAAGCCATGAAAGCCCCACTAACGATCAAAAAGATTGGAATGTTTGGCTCTACTGGACAATCGTGCAACTTGATGGTACCTACAATTTAAAATCAAAACACGATTCAATAGATACAGTATATTTAAATTTTAAACATTCTAGCTTCAAGTGGTCGGAAAATAATCAAATGAAAGATTTGAATAAGTCGAAACTCGTTAATAAGACGAATTTCGTGGGACAGCAAATTAATGAGTTCGTTTAAACCGTAATTCGTATTATCAGAAATCAGGCAAAACGAGAAGTCGAGACAAAATTTGTCTTCAACAATACGCTAAAGTTTCATCGAAGTTCGGATAAAATTCTACCCCATTCAATGAATAGGAGGGAACAAAAAATTAACTTTTCCTATAGGACAGGGTTTGGAAATGAGTTCGTATTATCAACAATTAGCATAAAGCGCTGTTGTTTCCATACCAAGAATTTGCACATATTTAAAAACTTACCAAATATTTGTACAGCAATTGCAAAGGTAAGCCAAATCCATACCAAAATAGTACATGCCGATGAATTTGCATCTAATACAAAATCAAAGAAAGTACATTATTCAAGAAATGAGCCAAAATGTCTCTCTATTTATCACCACTTACTAGATTGCCTCTGTTGTAATCCAACTTAAATTTCCATAAAAAAAAAAAAAAAATAGCCATTATAAGAATTTGAAAACTTTTTATTTGCCAGAATAAAGCATGCAATCGAGATATACATGTATTTCGAAACGCTAATAAGGTAAGAGACAATTAATTCGATCACGCTTAATCCGGTCGGCCATTTTATTCGGTCAAACATTCAGAACGAAGTTTTTCCTATGCTGGCCTATGTTTAAAAAGTCGCTTAATTCGATCAAATGACCACGTGTCTACATGAAGCAAACGCAAGAACAAGTTTGAGCTTGTTTCGTACAAGCACGGACACGTTTGGACTAGGCACATGCGTGCATTTAATGGCGCATTCGGATGGTTAATCTGGAGTGCACCGGTGTATGCTACAAGGTGAGGCATAAGTCTGTAAAGTCTTAATTGTTGCGCCAGCTACGTGAAATAGCCCATTTTCAAATTAATATGAGAAAAATATAAAAAAGCATGAGGTGAAATTATACAAAACATATACTTGCGAGGTTGTGTATTTATGGACACCCTGTATAGGTGTCAAAATACATCCGGAAACGCTTCGTACACGCTACTTCAAAGTGCGCGGCAAGGTAACGGATCCTTTGCGCATACGAAATAAAAATGTGAGGTCCGCTGAAGTGGCGGACAATACTACCAGGATAGCTAAAGTGGCGGGCACTGCTCTTCAGGGTAGCTGAGATGGCGGGCAATGCGGCCGACTCCGATGCGTTGCTGATGGCCTGCCGTCTTGATTTCAAGGGGGTGCTTTCCCAGCACGCCCTGTGACAAACGCTCGCCAAAGGGAACTTCAGAAATTGGACGAGATGCCAATTTCGAACTTCCGTCGTTCGCGAATGCGTGCAGATAAACGCGAGATTCCAACGAGAACTTTAGGTAGACAGTCCAGAGATAGTATGGACAAATTCTGGCTTTATTTCGATAATCCAAACTTATGTAAAATTGCAAGTGAAGACGTCGATTTTACAAAACGCGGGTTGAAAGTTGAAAGTTTAGCAGGGTGTACAGGCCTGACTACACGCGTTAGGGACAATGTAACGAGATACAAAATGTTCTCGTTTAAATACATTTGAAACGGATAATTTTTGCAAACAGTTTACCCATTTGGACCAATAATTTTCGTTCCTCAAAATGTTCCTCCCCAGATAGGTTGACATTTTGGATAACTGAGAAAAATTACTAACCAATGGAAGTGTTCCTGAATTTCTGCTAATATGTTTTTCTCTTTTATTTTATTATAGGTAAGTTGAAACAAAAACCGAAATCCAAAGGCACTCTGTTTTCTGACGATCGTAAAACAGAGTTGACCCAGAACAGACTAACCCTTTTTCACCCAGAAGGTAAGCGGCAGTCTGCCCTTCAACTTTTAGTTAATCCCTAAATTGGTCTTAAATTTGGGGCAGTTTTCAGTGGAAGTCTACCCTCCAGACTTCCTGTTTTGGCAGAAGTGGTTTTTACGAGAGGACATAGTCCCTCAAACGTTTAATTTTGTATGGTGTTCTAAAATTTCTGAAAATTGGCCCAAATCGGGAACATTTTTCCGCTCTTTAAGTCGAATTCACTTTCTTGATCAAAACACTTTCGATTCCAATTTAAATCCCAACATTTTATAATTTTGGTAAATCATCCGTTAATGCAAAAAAAAACAGAACAAGAAAAACGTTTTTAATCTTTTACATTTCATAGAATGATAAAAGAAATAAAACTCTGGCATGTACCAGCTAGCATTCTAAAGACGACCATTTTCATTTATTCCCGTGACATTCTATTTGAAATTTCTCCCCGTATCATTCCCATTCGAAATATGTTTAAGTCTTCCATTTATAAAACATGTTTTCGCAAATTTCACAACATCTCGAGCATTTCAAACGCATTAACATTTTTTTAAAAATAACGAACGCATGATGGCCGGAATTTCCCGTGCTATTTAAAATACAGTAATGTTCAAAATTTTGAGAAAAAACTTGGCGATTTTGAAAAAAATCCTTTCTCATTTTGAAAGACGTTTATTTTTAAAATCGTTCGCCAATTTCTTGAACATTTTACATCTTTTTTGAAAAGACTCGCGAATCTTTACATTCTTTCTCGTATTAAACTTTGGAGAACGTTATAATTTTTATAACATTTCGAATACAAAGTAACATGTCTTAGCCATTCATGGATAACCCTCGAAGACAGTCGCCGTGACACTGTCGCGGTCCATAAAGTACATTTAGTTGAAATTACGTTCGAAACCAACCCACCCGCATGTATTTTATATCGAATATTTTAAAATTCGAACGAATTAAATTAAATCCAGTTCTAATTTCAAGTCTTTATTTTATTTTAAACAGATGAGTTAAAGGACATTTTTACCTGGAAAATCTCAGGATTTAAGGAGAAGCGGCTAAGTCTCGTGAGAAAGGAAAGGATTCAAATAGAAAGTGAAGAATGGTTCACTACTCGTAAAGGTTTACGATTTAAGCCAGTGATAAGAATATATGATTCGAACATTTATATGGCATTAGATTTCTCTCAAGACAGAATTCCTTTGTCGCCATTTTTGCATTCGAGGAAATATGTTTTAGTCGATCAAAGAAGTGCGACTCACGAACAAAACGTCGAATTAATCGACAGACCAGAATTTAAAGACAACTCGACTGAAGGCACCATGAAACAATCTTTTCATTCTAGTACATTTTTTTCCGAGCGACTTTTGGTGGAAGGCGAAAACAATTACGTAAAAAATGACGAGATTTTGATTCAAATCATTTTAGAGCCCATTTCCATTCTGTGGAAACAAATCGAGTCACGTGATGGCGTCTTTTTGTGGCGCATTAACGATTATTCCAAAAAGAAGAGAGATGCAATCCAAGGACTAAAAGAGTGTTTAACGAGCGAACCGTTTAAAACCAGTCACGTGATGGGGTACACGGCCTATCTTAAACTATATTTAAATGGCATTGAAAATGATAAGGGAAAATACCTCTCCATGTGTTTGCTTTTTGCTCTGGGTGAAGACGACAACTCACTTCCGTTTCCGTTCAAATGCAAACACGAGTTATCTTTGATGGACCAATCGGATTCACCGACCAAGGTCAATATATACCAGCAATTTATCGATGAATTTGAAGGGAGAAATTTATATCGATGGTCTGATAGATTTGTTAAGCAAAGAACTGCCGAAAGTTCGACATACTTAAAAAACGATTCTATTTTAATTCGAATGACATTAAAAATTTTGTAATTTAATCGAGTTTTAGCTTTTTATTTGCAACATTTCGTCCAAGTTATATAAACAATTTAACGTAAATGAGCGAGGAAGGGACGCTCGTGTTCTCGTAAATTAACGTACAATTACATGTACGGTACATGTAAGTTTTATTTTTCACTAACATTTCCACGTTGGCAATAAGTTTTATCGAACTGCTTTTTATCTCCTCTTTTAATTTGTAATGTTACGTGCTACGGTGTCACGTGATGTAACTTACATTTAATGCTACGATTCAATGTGTCAACATTTGATACTTTTAATTATTGCCGATGCATGTTGATCAAATAAATAATGTGAGAATTAGGAAATGGAATGTAAAATACATGTACATGTATATCATATTTGCGTTTAGTTTCTTTCAGTTCACACCTACTGTAGTTTAGTCGACGAATTTTCTGAGAATTTTTGAGAATTCGCGCCAACATTCGTCTTGCCTTAATTTTTTTTAATTCTCCCGATGATTTTTGAACAAATAAATACACTTGACAAGAATGCAAAAAGAATGCAGAAATCGTTTTTCGTCACCAAGCAAACTATACGGTCATTTCGGACGAAGGTCAACTTGACCATTATACTGCGGTGAGGGCTAAAAGAGGGCTAAAAATGTAGGATGGACGCTTTTCATTGCTTTTTCATTCTCGACATGGTTTATATTAATTTTTCATTTAACTTTCAGGTAATTTAATCAGAGTTTTAATTTTTTTTTCTCATCCTTTAATTTACTTTTACAACTTTTTTTTTGCTTCGTTAATCATTTAACACGAAATAAGAATTTGATTGTAGGCGGATATGACGTCATCATTCTTATTCAATTCTACTTTTAATATCAACTTCCTCAAGTTATGATCAGGTAAGAACATGTAGATCTTACTCGATCTTCGATCCTAATTCAGCTTCTGTCTAAATTCGACCATGTATTACAGGGTGAGTGTCAACTGTCATGTTCGCGGGATGTGGTCTTTAGAGGAACTCAGATACTAGCTTTGCGAAACGTACTTTGGTCATCGTGAAATCACGTGTTGATTTGGAATGTATCAACGGGTTTAAACGCATCGATAACGTGGATTAAAATGAGTTCGTTAATGTTTCGCGCGCGTGATTACGCGTAGAGTGGCACATCACTCTCATTTGCTCCGGTGAATCCTCGTTCAAGAAATAGTTTGTGTAAAAATTGCAAATCTGTGTTTTACATCGCTCGAAATCACTTTGCGGAGAATTGCTGACCGGAAGGAAGCAATCTTGTCTTTGCCAGCAACACGTGACTACAGCTGCACGCGCCATCTTCGGATTTGTCCAACAGGATTTGACGCAGAACCAATTTTGATGAAATCTGGAAGAAGATGACCCATAGTGACCACGACGTCTTCATATCAATGGACATCAGGAATACTGGATAGACAACTTAATCAAAAAGTCAAAGGTAAGACTCCGTGTCCTTTTTTATTTTCGGAATATATTTTGATGATTTCGTAGACTTTCATACATGTAATCTTTATGTGGTTCAAAATTATTGGTCATTTAATGACTTTTTTTGTCCAGTGTGTAATATTTTCTGCGCACACTGGATCAGTTTGCATTTTGCAATTCTCGTCTACTTCGCACCTACGCTTCAAAAGTGACGCAACTCAAAATTTTTGATTTTTTTTTATAAAATTTGTTTTACTGCTCGGTAATGCGTGTTAAAATAATGTGACACTACTCTCGATCATTTATCCGAAAACTTTATTCACCTCAAATTTGTCGTTATTTAGAAAATATTTAGATCAATTTTTTGAGTTGTGACACTTTTGAAGAGAAGATGTGATTTGTCGTTTTCAAGCTATTAAATACAACTTGATAATTGTGCTAACGTCATTATTTTGTTCGTGACAATTTAGATTTCAATGTGACAGTTTTTCAATTAAATCAGCGTTTTATTCTTCAAATTGATACAATCAAACATACGAAATTAATTGGCTATTAAAATTGAACCAAATTTATTAAATATAAAAATGTCAAGTCTGGCGTTTCGTAATTTATGTTACCTTTAGTGTGACATTAGTTTAATGAAGCATCCGAAACATTTTTTTGTAAATTATAGATGCAGTGTGTCAGTTTGATAATTCATGTAATGCAAACGTATTATTCAATGAAGAAATGTGTTTAAATAAGAAAATATTAAAACATTTAGACGGTTTTTACGTTTATTACAAACCGTTCTTGAAAGCAACGAGCTTGAAATGCGTCACAAATACAAAATAACTGATACATGTACGGTATATGATAACAAATTGTTCAGGCGTTACAAAACATATGTTTCATCAATACTACTAAGTTTTAATAATAGTAATAAGTTGTAATTCGCAGCATTTGGGGATTTTACGCTCGGGCAAACTTTGATACTTGATAAATTACTTGATAAATTACTACCAAAATTTCATCATAAAAATAATGTTTAGCATTTTGTAAATAAAAACGTTTTTATATTTGTAAATTATCTTATCGGATCAACCTCCCGAAATACTGAGAAACTAGCCGATGGTGATCATGGCTTTAGTTTTGGTTTAATTCTTCATGAGTGATGACTGTAGCATAATTTAACACAAACGATAATATGTTACAAACATATACATTTTTTATTAATTATACTGTACAGTACATGTCATTTATACAAATGCAATTATAATCCTCTCAAGTCCACGTAAGATTTAAAATACATGTATGGTTGATGGAGTGAAGTGCGCAAAGTTCAAAACTTTTTCTCCATATAACATGGATCATGTCCATGGCAGATGGAATGAATACAGTTTATAAATGATTAGTTCCTCTGTATAACTCTTGGGGGTTCTCATTAGCTATACATTATCATAAAATTGTTCCAATAGAATACAATAAATTCAACATGCCCATATAGATAAAAATTTAAAAATAATTTTCATACTTATTAAGATTGGATGTTTTTGCATACAATAAATTCAACATACACATATAGTTATGATGTTAAGATTGGATGTTTTTGCATTTTGTAAGTTCTTTAGTGACTTTTTCCTCGAAGATAATCACTTTAACCTATAGGAATAAGCATCCTAATAAGATAAGAAAATAATCCCAGATTGTGAGAGAATCACGATATCGAGATGAGTAATTGTGTAATGAAGATGTCAATGATTTTAATGTATGTACAAATATTTGCATTACACGTAACATAATTTCGAAATAAATAAACGTATTTCGAATGACAATTTTCTCAATTCCATTCGAGGCACAAACTGCGACAGACTTCGCAGACCTATACGTCATCTTTTATCTTCTATACATTGTTTGGTATGCTCGATTTCACAAATAATTTAAGTAATTTGTGAAAATCTATTTCAATGACAACATTTTTAAGAGAACTAAGCGATGCATGGGAGCATATTAAGCACTGCTCTGGCAGATACGCGTGTTCCCATTTCACGAGTTGCAGTATCACGTTTAATTTCTCATTAGAAAATTGATTTAGTGTGGAATTTTCTATGATTTCTAAAACTTCCATCACACGCATCTTAAAGTCCATTTCCATGGGTTCATCTTTGATGAGAACTTTCTCCAATTTTCTCCTTAAATAACATTGCAATGACCTAATGAATTCTGCTGCACCAATAGTGTACGGTTTTTTGATAAGGGTATCTATAATAACCCTCTGAATTCTCTCATCTTCTACAGGGATGTCAGCAATCATGTCTCTGAAGTATTCTCTACAACCGTATTTCTCGTTCGTGATCTCGTCGGGATAACTAAGTAAAGCGTGTAGCAAAAACTCCCATTCATTGTGCCTGCAAATTTCTTTTATTTGCTCTTTAGTGGCCAGATAAAATAGATGACGTACACTGGGGAAATTGTCCTTGTTGGCCAGAATTATCGTCAGATATTCGGGCTCCAATTTTCCCAAGATATTTGGAGGAATTTTTATATAATTTTCCTTGCACACAATGAGACAGTACACGTGTTCCCAAAATGACCAATTAAAGGCGGTTGGCAAGGCAAATGGATAAGAATCTAACCATTGCGATACGTGCCCATATTCCTGGATCCTTTGAAAATCGTCGTTTTGACAATCCAGGGTGCAATTTAAGATACCTCGAACATGCTTTTTTTCCTCATCGCTGATTAAGATGAGTAAAGTTTCAACATCTAAACATTTACGTGCTTTTATCCTTTGTTTAAAATACGAGAGAAAATGCTGATATACATCAACGGAATTCATTTTCTTTAAGTTTGATTGAAATATCGGCTTTCTTAATATGGAATTAAGAGCATTAGGATCCCCTTTTTCATCTAAGTCATTGGCTATTTTGATATAATCGAGTCTATTGAGAACTTCTGTTTTAGCATCGTCATTAAACGCATTAAGAATCTTTTCGAAATCTTCAAAATCCAAATTAATCAGCAATTTTTCCAAATGCACGATGTGATTATCACATTTTCCACCGAAATAACAAGCATCTATATCACCGTGTGTTACCCTTACCATAAATAAAGCGCTTTCGAAGCTTGGTTCAGATACATGAGGGAATAATAAGGTAGGACAGGGGAAAATCTTGAAGATGTCCCTTAGACTTTTGAAATCTAGTTTTTCTAAGGTTCTTTCGAACCATTTTTCGAACTCTTGGCAGGCCAGGAATTTTGTTTTCGTATGAAAGTTAAAAAAGATGCCCTTATCTGATATAATTTCGCTGAAATTTGGATCAGTTTGCAAAATTGTCTTAAAAAACTCTGGGGGACAAGAATCCCAAGGAAAATCATCAGGAGCAATCCTCATAAACAACTTGACTTTTTTGAAATCATTCATATTATCAACCAAGTACTCGATGTAATCTGAATATTTTCTGAAATCCTTGTTGTGCTTCGAAATTACTTCTAGATAATATCTTACGTAGTGTAGATTATTTTCTACGTGATGGCACATCCGTACAGTTTTTAAAATAATTTCATTCAAGATTTCACTTTCATCGACAGATGATTTCAAAACGTTACTTAAGTAATCTGATTTTATTAATGTGCCTCTATCATTTGCAGGTGCTATGGCATAACACAAAATATTAAAACCAAGTTTGTCAGTCTCAAAAACAGTTTTATGATTACATCTCAACGAAGTTAACACTTCCTTAAATGTGTATTTTGGGATTGCTAACATTTTCATCGATCTATCATCGTGTGAATTGTATTCCTCGAAATATGATGTAGCGATCTGCCATGTAGTTCTTTGAAGGAAATCCTTTTGTAGGATACATCCTTCATTATCTTTAACTAAATGCATTATTGCGCTAATATCGTTCTTAATAATGGCTTTGTGAATGTCTTCGTTCGCAATCATGAGATCCAGAAAAATGCGAATCATCTTATTCGTCTGGACAAAGTACTGCTCTTTTAAAAATCCAATGACTGTCTGGTACTTCTCACAGGTTTCCTTGTAGCGTTTTCTGTCAATTAGTATTTCGCCTAAACGCTTAGCCACAAAATATTCAGCGAATGTTCTGTGAGTGAAATTAAAGCAACCGTTATCTTTCACAATCAGTCCAACACGATGTATTTCTTCATCAGTTTCAGACTCTGATTCAACATCGATAAGCAATGATTGTAACTCTCGCGAAAACAGTAATGTAAGAGCTGAGACGTGAATACCCCAGTTATATTCTATTACACGTCTATATGTTTATGAGGTGACCTTATTTTCACCATAACTATTATTATTCCTATATACTGTTTTTATATTGCATTATTTTAGAGGTCACTGGACCCCATTTTGAGGAGGAAGGCATTTGCTTCCCATCTCCCCTCTTGCGGTACTTTGCTTCCCATTTCCCTTCATGCGGCACCGCAGTTGCTACACCGCAAACCAGCGGTGTAGCAAGTGCGGCGTAGCAAAGGCAATTGCTGTGGCTAGCAAAGCCTCCCTTCCTATTGGAAGAGAGGCTTCATAGCCACACCCCCCATTTTCTATATAAAAGGTGTTGCATTTTGCAACACCTAAGAGAGTCTGAACCAAGTTATTGCTTTGGATACACCGCAGTCATTATATGTGCCAAATACAGTTCTGATCATTTATTCACCTTCAACTATTGTTGTAATCAGTGAGTTGTTCATCATAAGAATAAATCATTTTATATACCAATTGGACCTACCTGCCTGAAGGGATGTTTACTTCACCCAAACAGCAGTGGAATACCAGTCAAGCCTGCAAAGATAGTGATTAAGTATATCAGGACATATTCATATTAATTTTTTTTTTACGAGAAATGCTGATTTAATTGGCATTGGTGGAAACTTTCTTGTTGACACCTCTCAACTGGCGCCCAACGTTCCTGCGACTCCTTGAGTCTCCGGGCATTTTTCGGGTTTTACCCGTCGGAACATTTTTTGTTCTTCTCATTGCATTTTTTGCTTTTGGAGCTTTTTGCTCCCCCGTTTTGGGCACCTCTCAACTGGCGCCCAACGATCCCACGACTCTCCACGTCTCCGGGTCATTTCTTCCCATCGGAACTTTTCGTTCTTTGTTTTTCGGGGTTTACTCCCTTCGGAACCCTTTTTGGTTCTTCTTTTTGCCTTTTTTTTACTCCTTTCGGAGCGTTTTTTTTTTTTCCCTTCGTTCTACACCATTTTTTTGAAATTCTGCGTGTTTCGTTCCTCCGGTCTCTCATCTGGAATTTGGGGGAGGATTGGTGTGTGAATTTGAAGAAAAGTTGCCTACATCAAAGGAATTGGATTTATCCCAATTTCAAAAGATGGTCTTACCAGATGTGGATTAGAAAGACCAGGCCACAACAAAAACGAAATTAAAAAAGGAATATCAACACCATCAGTTGCAGTTACTACAACTAGTTGGATAGCCAAACACAGTGTTTACAGCCTTGTGAGTGCCACTCCTTATAGGATTCTATCAGCAAACTACCAGTGTTCATCCCCCCTGATTGGATTACAACAGTCTAGGAATGTATACCACTTAATCAAGATTCAGTGATATATGCGACCGTGGAAGTTTTAATGTCAACAGAGTATCCAGCTTGAAAAAGGATTATCACCAAAAACAGTTTGAGGACCAATTTTAACAGTGCAACCTTGGATTTTTTTATTTATGCTCACCCTTTTTATGGAATTGAAGTGCAGAAATTATCCTAGTGCAGAATATTCAAGTGAAATCTAACTAAGGGTCACTAATCAGTAATATTCTTTCAGCAGTGCTTAACCTTGATTTCTGCGTATAACCAAATTACGTTCTTTCAGCATTGTAATCTCAGTTATTATTGTGTGGTAAGATCCGTATTAATTACAAAAATAGTTCTATTATTACAGCTCGTTTTTCATTTACCCTTTTGGCTGCCCTGATCAAGCAACAAATTCGTATCTGTCTTTAACCAGTTGTGTCTACCAATTATTACAATTCTCAAAATTTTATTACTTACCAAATTTCAATTTCCCTTTTGGGTTTAATTTCTTGTATCTTTGACGTCCATATTTCCCTCTCAATCAGCTTGTCCTCAATTTTCACTCCCCTAAAATGGAAAATATAGATAACATAATTATTCAAGCAGGAAGTGCTGATACTTCCATAGCTCTCAGAGCTAGCAATTTGGTGTTAGACACACCACCCCACACTGATACGAAAACTGAATCAGCAACCATTACCCCAAGTGTTGAACCAGGGGCAAACATAGCAGGAAATCCCAAAGATGTCCCAGTTACCACAACACCCTATGATATCCATAATCAACGTATAATTGACATGCAAGAGGCTATTACCAAAATACAGCATAGTTTAACTGCCATTAACTTTCCTAAGTTCACTATTGAGGCAGGAACTACATCACTAGGGGAAGGGAGTAACAATCTACCCATTGCTACATCAACACCTAAAACTTCTCCTACACCAACCACTAAGGACAATTTTAAACCTAGTACTGAAAACATAAATTTGCATGAACAAGGCAATCTGGACATTGATACCATTAGAAATGAGGAAACCCCTTTCGGTACTCACTTCGTTGCTCCTCGAGGTCTACGCCCCGAGAAGTTGCTGCGCGCATTCCGCAATTCAACACCATTTTCTGGTAAAGTAGAAGAATACCGGACTTGGATGGCCACTGTGAAATGTTTATGTAAAACATTTGAAATTACGGACTCTGAGATGCTGTCTGCAGTCATCTTTGTCCTCAAAGGAGATGCCCTCACCTGGTGGCATACCCAATCACCAACCATAAGCAGTTGGTCAGAAGCTGTGCAAGCATTCAACTCCACCTTTGGCCGAGTGATGGACGACACAGAAATTTGGTCTACCACCTCCAAGGCAGGCCAGAGATATGGACAACCCGTGTTGTCTTACATAAATCTGATGAATCAACAATTGGCACTATTGTCAGATCCAGTCAGAGAAAGCCTTAATGTAACCATTTTATATGGTGGATTACACCCTTTACTGCAGGTACACATAGGCACTAAGAAGTTGACTACTGTCCGAGCTCTACGGGACAAGGCTATTGACATACAACACCGACTCACAAATTCGGGACAATGGCCAAGAACCGATCCAGGACAAGGATTGGGAGACAGAGATCAGATTCGGGCCAGATATGAGCGCCGACAGAAGCCTAGCTCCAATCCATTCGAAAATAGAGTTCCTCCATCTCACGAACGACATTCCTACAAGTCTCATAATCCAGGGGGTAAGAAACTTTCTCATCCCAAGGTTGGGCACAATACCAAGCAGAAGGATAAGCCCAAGTTCAAGAGTAAGACATCTTCAACTTACAACATAGATAAAGAGGAGGATAATGAGGGAAAATATTGCTTCATATGTGGAGCACGCGGTTATACTGTATATACATGTCCCCAAAAATGCGCTCAAACTGCAAGCAAGGCTCGGAAAGGCAAGCCTCCTTACAGCAAGGATAATCCTGCAAAAGTCAACAACTTCGAAGAGATTAGAGAGGAATTAAATAAAGGACTCATGATAGTATCCTGCACCATGTTTGGACAAACCTTACAGGCACTCTTGGACTGTGGAGCCAATACTTCACTGGGAGGAAATGCTGTGTATAACCTCCTACTTGCCAATAATACGGAGATGCAAGCCAGCTTCAGCCATATTCAGATGGCTGATCAACAGATAAAAGAGGTAGAGACATTCCATGCAATAGTACATATTGTGGTGTCCAACTGCAGCTTTCCAATAAGATTCATGGTCATTCCTTCTTATATTACCAATAGAGTAATATTGGGTTGTGACTTCTTGAAAGCAGCAAGAGTAAAGACTGATTATGGTTCCAATACTTGGACATTAATCAGCAAGGATGATATAGTACATCCGATTGAACACGTGGATTATACCTCTGTGTATCGCGTATACAGTGCAATCACGGCACCAGAAATCAAAGATCACGAAGTCATGCTGCGAGACAATGAAGGAGCACATCTGACAAAATCAGAAAAAATGGCTGCAAATGAACTACTTGTACAGTACAAGAAAGTATTTTGTGAAACTCTGACACCAGCCAGAGTACAACCACAGACTATCACAATAACCCCAGATGCAAAGCCACAGTTTGTCAAACTTTACAATTTCGCTCCCAAAAGAAGGAAACAAATTTCTGAGAAGATTAATCTGCTAATAAACAAAGGATACTTGGTACCCACCACATCCGAATGGGCAGCACCATCCTTGCTTGTAGCAAAAAAGGACGGGCCAGAGGACATGCGGATGGTCACCGACTTCAGAGCCCTGAACCGAGTAACCATACCAGATACTTACCCGTTGCCCAGGATTGATAACATTCTGGCCGAGTTGCAAGGAACCAGGTACATGTCTACCATGGACCTAACTAATTGTTATTGGCAGGTACCAATTGCTCCAGAATGCCAGAAATATTTTTCCACTGTTACTCCTCTAGGCACATACAGCTACACACGTATGCCGATGGGTGCTCGTAATTCAGCAGCCCACTGCCAACGGGTGGTGGACGAGATGATGTCCCATCTCCCCAAAGTCAGTAACAGGATTTATCAAGATGATTTGCTAGTCACAGCAAATACATTTAAGGAACATCTCGAAGCCATGGCCGAGGTTTTTGAGTTATTGCTCAATTATGGTTTTTCTCTGAAAAGAAAGAAATGCCAGTTTTTCCAGACTTCAGTGGACTACCTAGGACATGTAATTACCCCTGAAGGAATAAGCCCGAACTCTTCAAAAGTAAAGGCATTGCTCGACCTTCCCTACCCAAAGAATGCCAAACAAATAAAGTCATTTGTGTCTTCTTGTCGGTGGTTCTCAAAATTCATACCGAATTTAGCTCACATAGCTGCACCTTTGTATGCACTCTTGAAGAAGGATGCCACATTCAACTTTGACAAGAATTGCCAAGCAGCATTCAATATACTCAAGCAACGATTATGCCAAGCACCAATACTACGGCAGCCTGATTTCACCAAAGGATTCCGGCTGTTCACGGACGCAAGCAATTTAGCAATGGGAGCCGTATTGGTGCAGGGAGATGATACCCCTTACCAAGTGGTCGAGTATGCATCCAAGTTATTTACTGCACCCCAACTGAATTACAACACCACTGAGAAGGAGGCCCTCGCTGTAATCTGGGCCATCAAGAAGTTCAGAGGCTATCTGGAAGGCATGCCCTTCGTGGTACATAGTGACCACAGACCACTACGGTGGCTCATTACCCTCAACCAACCAGAAGGCCGTTTGGGAAGATGGGCTTTATCAGTACAGAATTACATTTTTGATGTCCAATACATTCCAGGCAAATTGAATGTAATGGCCGATCTCTTGTCAAGATCCCTAGGAACGGAACCAGAACCGATAGTAGTAATTCACCAATTCCTAACTGATGAACAGCCTATCACCAATCAGGACTTCAGGGCCGCTCAACTCGAAGATCCGCAGTGTGCTCCAATAATAGAAGCTTTGGAGTCACCAGCGGACTATTCAGCAGCAGAAGCACGTACCTTCCTAGGGAGAGGATATGTGGTCTTCGAAGACATTCTCTACCGGTTCTTACCAGATAGTGCCGAAGACGGTCCGAAACTAGTGATCCCCAACTCTTTACAGGAAAGAGTTATCAGGTGGAATCACTCCACTACAGAGGCTGGACACCAAGGAGTAAGTGGCACATACGCACGCATAATCCAAAAATACTTTTGGAACAATATGCGGAAGATGATTACAAAATATGTAAAATCATGCGCAGACTGTGCCAGGTACAAACCTGAGAACCAAGGACATGTGGCACCATACACCAGTCCACCGATAGCCGGACGGTTCGATGACGTAAGTGTGGACATAGTAGGGCCCATCACTGCATCCACCAATGGATCCACCAACATCCTGTCAGTAATGGACATCACATCCGGGTGGCTGGAATTATTTCCAATTCCGGATGCTAGAGCGGATACCATTTCGAAGATCATCATAAATGAAGTGTGCCTCAGGTATGGCACGCCCAAGACGGTCCGTTGTGATAACGGACCACAATTCCTGGCAGCCATCATGCAGCAAACAGCTGACATGATGGGATTTAGATTGGATAAGGTTGCAGTGTACCATCCACAGGCAAATCCTGTGGAACGGAAACACCGCGACATCAAATCCCGTTTGGCCATAGCAGTGGCCGAAAATCACTCAAAGTGGGAGGACTACATACCATCAGTGAGATGGGCTTGCAATACTGCAACCTCCGAATCCTCCGGTCACTGTCCTTTCGCCCTAACATTTGCCAGGAAGCCCAGAGCACCTCAGGACAACATTCTGAGTTTCCACAGAATGAGTTTAGACCAAGAATTCCTGAACACCAACCTCACTGAATTCTTTGAGACAGTATCAGCCACATTATTAGAGGCCATCGGGAATCTGGAGCAGAAACAGGACATACGTCGCCATGCACATAATGCTCAAGCTAATTGTCCATCCTTCCTTGTAGGGGACAAAGTATTGGTCAATACCAATCCCATTAGCTCCAAGAGCAAGGGCTATTCTGCGAAACTAGCCCCAAAGAAAGATGGTCCTTTCCACATCAGTAAGAGGATTTCCCCCAACACATATGAGGTGTGGGATGCTAGTAGAAACCAATCCATAGGCATTTATAATGCCAAAAACCTGTACAGTTTCCCTACAGGTGATGAAGGTACAGTGGAATCTCAGATGCCGGCCATACACAGGAAGACAAGAGGACGCCCTAATCTAAAGGGATTAGAAATACCTGACAATGAAGAGGTCACCCCTCAAACTACCAGCCCAGAAGTCACCATAGTGGAAAGCAGGCTGAAGAAATTGGCTAAAAAACTGCCAAAAGTACAATCATTAAAACCTGAAAGAGTGATTACTAAGGTTAAAACTGTAAACAACAAAGAACAGTTAATAAACAAACCTGAAAATAACGAGTTGTCACTCATACACAACGATCAAAGCACATTTACGCTGCCTATAGACAAATACTTACACAAAAACGAGAAATCAGCTGAGTTATCAGTCATAGCAGAAGATATTTCATCGCAGATGGCGCCATCTAGTGAGGAATCCTCACATCTTTGCATTTTAGCAGACGCCTCTTCAACAGGAACGAGCAGGGGAAGTCCAATAAGTACGGGGGCGATCTCAAAGACGAAGGGTCGTCCAGAAAGTTCGTCCACGCTAGAAAAGAAAACAAATACAGTTAAAACACGTGGTTTTCAAGAGCACAATGATAACGATGTGTTTTCAGTAGATCCATTGGATGAAGAAACCCCCGCCATCACATTAAATAGCAGAGGACGTCCCATTAAGCGCCCTGCGAGATTTTGTCATGCAGGAACAATGGACATGAGATCTGAAATATTGCAATGTCTAATTAAACACAATCCTGCAGATTTTGGCAAATTCGTCCAGTATTGTCTGCCCTATCTCCGACAGAATGGGGTACATAATGCAGGTGCACAAATTGTGTTGGCCAGGAAATTGGCCCTATACCACTTTTCGGAAATTGATTTTTTTTGTCAATCTGGTTGTAAACCAGATTCTACCTTCCAAACTATAGCCTGGAAGGCAGCTAGGGCAGCACACCTTTTTATGAGATACCAGTTACCCCCTTTCATGATACCCAAAATTCCCAATGTATTAAGACCCCCCATGTTTGCCCCTAATTCCTTTGAATGTGATGGGCAGTTGCTGGCCAGATACATTGGGTGGGGACCCTACAGATGACTCACTGTCCTGGAACTAACTTTTTTGTTGACCACAACCCAGGGTCAAACAGATGCTCCTGGGATTTGGTCAACAAATGTGAGAGTAAAACATGATACGATTTTTCTGTCCTCAGGCAATAAAAATTTATTGCTTTCAGGCGTCCAAGTTCTCAATTTCATGGTGTGTCATGGCGGTTCCTTTGACAAATCCGTGGCTAATTACAAACACTATAAAACCCAGTTGGGAATACCCCCTTTTGTTTGCCACATCAGAAACAATCAGAAAAATAAGAAGGGAAGTTGCAAATTCACTCTCTCTGATTTCGGACTTTCTCTCTGCCTTGTTGGACGTTTTCCGAAACTTTGTCTCTGGTTTAACGTGAGTAATCTTCACTTTCTTTTCAAAGGGACCATTGGTTGGATTTCACGTGTATATTCAATGTTTGTATTCATGCCATTTACACGCGTTTTCAGCATGTTTTCCCGTCATGCTGTACCTCAAACTCCGAGCGGGAGTCCTGCTACCCAAACCTCGAACTCCCAGGGGACCTCAACTAGGGATCAAACATGCCAAACTTTTGGACCAGACTTACCTGAAACTGCCGAGAATATACCATTTCCAACTGCTAATCCAGGACACGCATTTCGTCCACTATACACACGCACATCCGAGTTTGCCCCATGGTATTGGGCAAACTATGAACAAGGAAATTTTGCTTCACCAATGGCGTATGCCGTTTTTTCGGCCGAGATCTCCACGTTGTTTTTCATACATGAATTGGAGCGACAGAACGGCCAAAATCGCGACCAGGTGCGATCGCTGTATCCACCTCAACCTCCGGCACCAAGATATCCCGGAAATCGCCGCCCAGAAGGAAGAAATTCACCGTTTCCAGCCACTTTTGTTTCCAGAGAAGAGCAACGTGGTGGGAACCATCTTGTCAACGACGCGCACATGGCTTCCGATAACGGCGCTTCATTTGCATGCCATGCAAATGAAGGCGCCCATAATTTTTCAAGCGCGATGGCGCCATCTGGCATATCGATGGCAGCGCCACTCTCATCGGCAGCGGTGGGCTTTCAGGAGCAAGATGGCGGCCAACTGGATGACGGGCGCGCGATCGCGTCCACTTCAACCAGTTCGGATTTTCATATTTACCGTAATACTTCTTCCAATTTAGGTGACGACGCGATCGCGCGTCCGCCATGCAGCGTGGCAAGTTCGGAGGCATCCACAGTGGAGCGGGTAAGCGACGGCGCGCGCGATTTTTACCGCGGTCCGCGCCCCATTGTGTTGCCCGTTAGGGTTAGCGAGAATGGCGTCTCAAACCAGGCCGCTTCGATCACCGCATTTTCCGGCGTGTCCTTTACCCCAGACGAGCTGTCCGCGATCCGTCAGGGTTTGCCCGGGTCGACGATCGTCGGACCGCCTTTAGTCACTTCACCTATCTCTCCACCGAGCGATCCGACGATCGCCGATCTGGACAGCTCTGTCGGATCCGGATCTTCCGACATGGCCAGTTTTTATGTTTCGCCCTCATCCCAGCGCTCGTATGTGCAATTGGAGGTCCGTCGCCCTCAATTAGCTGTCCAAGGTACCCCCGCAGCTAGGATGACCCCGATAAATCCAGGTATGGATGTTAATGATGAGTTGCCTTTTTCCCTTGATGATCTGGGCCGCACCATCGATGAGTTATCCTACGATGAGCAGATCATGGCGTATTTTAACAGTCCCCATTAGTTTGGAGATCAAGGGTGAGCATAATATTATTCGTATGTTTTCTCAGCTACATGTGATTATTACATTCCCCATGTGTTCCATGCAGCTCTATTAATATTTTATCCTTCTATCGGTTGGCTTTTATATGCCAGTATGTTCCTACTTTTGGAGTCATTCCATCCTTTCTACAAATTTTGTCTTCGTTATGAGCTCCCAGCTCCCATTCTATATTCTATATAATCTCTTGTTACTACATATTGGAATCTTTATCACGTTGAGTTGCATTATTTACCAGAGAAAAATTCTGCGTATGCTCTTTTCACTCGTCCTCCAGAATTTGGGGGAGTGTTGAGACGTGAATACCCCAATTATATTCTATTACACGTCTATATGTTTATGAGGTGACCTTATTTTCACCATAACTATTATTATTCCTATATACTGT
>JAQGBX010000846.1:0-29883 GCA_034698745.1 Megaphyllum sjaelandicum
GACTCGAGGTCAACATTTTTTCAATGGTTACTACTGTTTGCCCTGACCCTCAACTCTAACCCATACCTTTGGTTTACATGATCTTAGGTTATGGGCTGGGTTGAACCTCTTTGGTTACTGCTACCTTAAGACTTAGGACCTTAAGACCCTTGAAATGGGCCTTGGGGCCAAATGGTTTGGACCCTATGGTTACTATATGTCCCCCATACCTGATTTTTCATATTTGCACCCATTCTGCTGATTTTTCTTTGAAAGGGGGGGGGGAGTGACTTTTTACTCACGCGTGTACAAAATATTTATTTAAATTGATAACATAAAATAAATTGGACGATACGTCTTTTCCAATAACACTTTCCTTCTTTCCAGGAGAACCTTTTTAGGAACTACGAAGAACCCCAAAAAAGGTTATTTTTCAAGAACCTTCTAAAAGGTTCCAAATACACAAATAAGGTTCTGTTAAATACACTCAACCCTTTAAAAAGTTCGTTTTATATGGAAAAGGTTCTTGGTAAATTTAAAAGCTTCTCTAAGGGTTCAAATGAGGATGATTTTGAACGGCAATTCTTTTGGAAATATTTCAGTTCACGAATTCCTGTTCAGTGTCATCTATTCCGAAGTAGCTATGTGATCACTGTGTATTCATTGGGAAAACTAAGTGATGTTAAGTTTATTAGCTGTTATAGCCCATTAATTTAAACTAAACCAACTATCATTTTCCTTAGTACTGTACTGTATACTTGGAAAATTTGGGAGCAATAGGGTAAGTGGATGGAAAGTTTTTGCGGAGCATAAAAACAAATCCACAAACACTTTTTCTTCTTTATAAATGATGCATGTATGCATAGCAATGTCCACATAATTTGTACAGACACAGCATACATGTACATTATTCACGAATGACGTTTGGTGATCTATAAAGATCTGATTTCCTTTTGGAAATGAGTCAGGTTAAGTTCAACTACCTTCACTAATTATGAAATAGAAATCATTACATGGCTGCAGTAGAAAAGAAGTAGAATATTGACAATCAGCTTAAAACTTTATTTAGGATAAATGATTATTAAAACGAAACAAAATGCCCCATACTCGGCTAAATGTTATATCAAGATATTTTCTCATGGGATTTTGTTCAATAATTCAATTCATTCATATGATAGGCATAATTCAATTGCCGATATGGTTGCAATATACGAAGAACCCATCATTACTTGACTGGAGCTTGCAAAGCCGCATCACGCTAATTAAAGGCACAGATTGAATCTTTTTTAAATAACTCAATTGCTCCCTTAATTAGTCTTACAAGCTTTCGTGAGCTAGGTTTGTATGCTTTTGATTGGTAGCTGCGCATTTTGACAGATGCGAAGTCACGAGTGCACCAAGAAACTAGTTATTCGTTAATAACAATCAGTATAGATGAGATGCTTTAATTAAATTAGTACAGCCCTTTTCATGCCATGAATTCGTTTCTATACCGAAGTGCACAACATTATAATTATCAATCCTTCTTTGATCTGGGTGTATTGAAATCCGTAGTTAAAAAGGTTTACGCATCAATACAAACGAATAATTGAAACAATCTGTTGAATACATTTGAAAATGCTGACAATGAAATTTACTGATTTTTAACAGAATTTGAATTATGGTAAGAAGCGATTTTCACCCGGATTTTTCCCAAAATGTTGCCTTGAGCTGCCGAAATTGCTATTATGTATCCAGGCCCAAATGCACTAAGTTAAATGAAATTACTATCAAATATTGCTTTCATTAATCGTAATTTTCTGCTTAGGGATGCATGCTTGCAATCTTGTCTCATTTATTTATAATGGTTCAAGGTTGGCTTAATCGGAAATTGCCTCTAATATTTTACAGAAAGAGATTAGTATCAGAAACCCTTTTCATGTCTTTCAACTTGCCTCTTTCACCAACTCAGGATCTATAGCTAAAAGGCGTTAGTTATTCACTCTAGTAACTAATTCGTAAACTCCTAATTTCACGGCTGAGATTCCATCCTTGAAAGGTTCATCAGTCGAAAACTAGATCGCTACCACTGTACATGTGGTTTGGTTATAAATATTTACTCATAAATATTATGGTTGAAAGATTAATTGCCCACAACTGCAAATATTTAACCTCTGCTCACGCAAGGACACACTTTTTCCGTTCAATCTTGAGCGGAGAGCATGCTGTATATTGACTCTAACAATTTTGTTGCTAATCCATTAAAAACCGAGTGTTTAAAACGAAAATTGCCATGTGCTAAATAACTGCATTCAGCTCTAGGAATATCCATCCAGTGTAGAAAAGGTCAAATGAATCAACTTCGGCGAAACCTTGGAAACAAAATGAAAATTTTCTGAATAGCCTATAAATAGTACATCAAAGGTACAGTACTTCAGAAAACACTACAATCAAGCTACTGTAGCTCAACTGCGTAACTACCCTTATCGCCAATAACTAATTACAACAGAACCTCGATTTTATGACACTATTATATGAACCCTCTGTTTTATGAACTCATCAGCACGTGACTCCTGCCGACCACCCCGTGCATTGTTTTTTTTTTTTTTTTGGCGGCGGCCTCAACCTTGGTATAATCAAGTAAATTCATGTACATGTAGGTACCTCGTTTGAGGCCTGCTCGTAGCAGCCAAATGCGCACCGGTGCCAGTGAGAGCACCCTTAAATTTTTTATTTTGTTCGTTGTGTTAATGTCCCTAACGAGTTCAAAGCGGAAACGGGCAGTGTTGTGAAACCTGCCCAACAAAAGTGATATACACTTACATGTAATGTGATAAAATAACATTGAATACTTGACTTGGGGATCATCCATAAAGGATGTCCGGAATTTTTCCGGGTTTTTAGACCCTCCCCCTCCCCCCTTGTCCGGTTTATGTAAACCCCTATTCCCCCCCCCTCATGTCCCGTCCAATTTTAAAAACATCTTTTTGATTACATAAGCAATTTTTATTATGTTCTTTATCAATTTTTACATTGATAATATCACCATTAGTGAACCACAGACCTACAGAATATTATAACTGTAAGTAAAACTGACAAAACAAAATTAAATTAGGTAAATTATCTACAACGTTTCAAAATCTGAGTTTAACCAATCATCCATACTTTTAATTGTTAACACGGCTGCTTTCGTCTGAGGTTTGGTTGCCTTAATTATTGCAGTTGTCGATCACCTCAATGATTTCCTTGTAATCAAGAGCATATGCGTGTTGAGTTATTGATGCTTTCAGAGACTTAGAATTTATAAGGGATATTTAAAGTAATTATGATAAGCAAGTCGTGATTTTTCCTGGAACTCAACTAGGAAGAATTTACGACTTCATCAATTTGGGTTTAAAATTTAGGCTACCATTTTATTTTCGAGTTTCAACCCGACTTTTGAGTACATTGTGCTTGAAGCAAAGGAGACTTAGAATTTAATGTGATTATTCGATAAAATTGACTTGTCCTCATCTTGTAACGTGACAATTATTATACGCAAGTCGTGATTTCTCCTGGAACTCAACTCCGAAGAATAAAGACTTCATCATATTTTGAGTTTAAAATTTAACATTTTATTTTTGAGTTTCAAACTGACTTTTAAGTACTTGAAGCAAAAGAGACTTTGAATTTAAAGTGATTATACGATAAAATTGACTTATCTTCATCTTGTAACGTGACAATTATGATACGCAAGTCCTGATTTGTCCTGTAACTCAACTCGGAAGAATTTACGACTTCATCATTTTGAGTTTAAAATTTACCATTTTATTCTTAAGTTTCAAAGGGGTCATCCATAAAAAACGTCCTGCATTTTTCCTGGATTTCAGCCTCCCTCCTCCCACTGTCCGCCCTTGTCCTGTTTCTGTAGACTCCCACTCCCCCATGTCCCGTCCAATCAACAGCTTGTTGATTACATAAGCAATTTTTATTATGTTCTTCATCAATTTTTACATTGATAATGTTACCATTAGTGGACATCAGACCTACAGAATATTATAGCATTAATTTAAACAGATGAAATAAAATTGAATAAGGAGAAACAACCTACAGAATATTATAACTGTAAGAAAAACTTTAAAGGTGAATTACCTATACAAATTTTAAAAATTATGTATCAGCAGTATTATTTATAGAAAAACGATACAAAGGCTCGTCTAGTTTAAGGGCAAAACATAATTGTTTAGCTTAAAAATTACACAAGGATCATTGTAGCATTTTCAATCGTCACCTCCCGTAAAACGATAGGCGTTATTTTTGATCTTAAATGTATTGCCTTCAGCAGAAACTGCATGCGTATGACGTTTCCTGGCACATATATGCATACATTTTTAAGCTTATCGTTGCTCAGCGAGCGTGTTAAATATTGCATTCGGTTTTTCTCAATGAAGCATCACAATCATTCGAATTCAGGATTATTGAAGTATTATAATTTTTCATAGTAATAAAAAGCTTGTGCGCTTGGGAAATTGTAGCTCAAATGCTGGGTAAAATAAAGTCTTCCATAATGCTTGCTACTTGGTACGGAAGACTATGACCGGTTACACCAATAAGTTTAAAACACAGTATAGGTAGTACCAGTATGTGCACTACATGTACGTGTCGGCATCTTTCATGTTCCCCTGTCCCGAAAATACGACTGCAGCGCAAGAATTATAGGGCGGCAGGTGTGAGTATGAAATGTCCCGGGAAAAATCGGAGTTTTTTTTTGTTTGTAGTTTGACTATTTGCAGTTCGATATCAACATTATATTTTTAAAACACGTTATCGATGCCCTTAGAAAATATTTTGAAGACATAAATGCATTGCTTGAAATTCATTCTAATAATCATTTTAATTATATAAAATTCATTACAAAGGGTGCGAGCAGGGTGAAGCTTATTCCAGTCGCTTACCAACCGATTTCGAACCAGTGTCGCGTAGTGGTATTGCAGACGCTTACCACTTGGCGACACTGGTTTTCAAGCGACTGGAATAAGCTTCACCCTGCTCGTACCCTAAGGTTATAATTTAGATGCGGGATCAGGTGATCGGATGGCCAGCAGCATTTTTCCAAATGATTTCCGGCTAATGGACAAAACTGGTGTCCCGCGTTTAACATCGAACTATATGACTATATACCCTACAAGCAAAACAGATAATTTCTCGTAAATTGGAAGAAGCAATATCTGCAAATTTCTCCTTACCTCCTCCCATCTGGCCGCCACACATCCTTGCAGCAATGGTTCAGGAACGGTCACTCGCCAATTAAATTCGTATTGTTTAGTCATTATTTCACCGCTGCATTACGTGTCCATTACGTTTCTCGTTATATATATGAAAGGTAGCAATTTGTCTCAGTTGAGCTGAGCGACGCTGAAACGGCTCACGTTTCCAAACTCAGCATTTTCGGCGTTTGTTTTGTGCGACTAATCAGACGCCGAGGATCGAGAGGCGTTGCTTCGTCGATCAATTCCCGATATACTTTTCCCGTAGTTAACCGAGGAGGGTCTTATTGATTTCAACCGCATCGCGCATCAAGCTTTTCCTCCTCAGACGGATGCCATTGATTCTCTACAAAAAAAAACAAAAAAAAATTCCTCATCAAATAATTAATGTAAAGTCAGTGATGCAAAATGTATTGATTATATAGCGCTCCTCCCAACGGCGATAAACAGAGCAACTCGCGAGTTAGCGACTCGGTTAACGACTGCAGAAATCCGGCGCATAATTGATCGTGCAAAAAAGCACAATGTTCGACGAAGATAACATTGGAAGGGAAGGGTATAGTATTTTCTTGTACTCGCGGCATGACGCGTGCCATTTCAATGTAAAAACATTGAAAAAATTGAGTACGGGAAAAAATGTGGTGAGATAAATGTGATATCCCTCTGTATAGGCTCCATTTTGTATTAGATTGCAATATGAAATGAAATAAAATCATCCAGTGTCAGCGAAACGCATTACTGCAAATGATGGACACATCAATTTTACAAATGTTCTTCGTATTCGTACGAAATTCACTTCTTAAAACATAATTATAGTGGCTATTTTAACTTTTCGAGTATTTGTTCCGTTACCCACTTCATCAAAAAGTTGAAGATTTACAGTTTCTTCGCCATACTTATATATGCTGCACACTTGTACACATGCTTATTTTATGAGGCAATGAAAACAAACGATTTAAACTAAATGAAATGTTCCAGACGAATTATTACTGTAGAGCCAGACGAGTGCAGACATGCGTGATATAAAAATTCCAAGTGTAAAATTACAAAAAAGACATAACCGCAGAAGAAAGATTACTGAAAAAGTGCCATTATATCAAAAGAGCTATGAAAAGCTGCTTGAAACCGTATTCCGAACAAGTTTTCCAGTTTCTCATTTTTATTATCTAGAATATAATGTAAACGCACATACAGTACATGTTTAATCAAAAAAGTAGTAAAAAATGTTTAACACCTCGTGTAATTTAAGTGTTTACGTTTGTTAAAGTAGTAAGTTCAAATATGAAAAAAGTCTTGAAATTTCTCAAATGGAAACAGATTAATGCAATGTGCATGTATGATATACATGTACATGCAATAAGCAAATCGATTTTAGGATTTTCACGCAGTGTGATTTTACCAATTACATTTAGTTATGCTCCCATATGAAATCATTATAGACGCTATATTTCTAAGGAGCGTATTTCTTAAAATACATGTATATGTTTTCAGGTAATCTTTCGGTGCAGAAATGAAAAGAAAGTCAGATCCGAGCAAGGAAAGTAATACTCCTGATCAACAGTATATTCTTAATAAGGCGCGCAGAAAATCCAATACTGCTGTGCATACATGTACATAATGCAAAAACACTAAATACAACTTTTATCTATAGGCATGGTTCAGTTTCTTAAAAGTGAAATTTTAATACCAGAACCGGAAGCAAGAGACGGAAACGAGAAGCAGCAGGAGGAGGAGGAGGAGAAGCTTTCCTCAGGTTTTATCCACAAATATATAGGCCTAGGGTATACTGTGATATTCTTGCTCTTTGGAAATCCAGTCATCAATACAATTTCCAACAACAAGATGCGGCCTTGACAGATGGAAATCTCGCCGAAATATTTTTTTAAATAAATCAATTCCGTACAACGGAAAACGGATAAAGGAAAAGTTTTCCTAAACGAGCTTCAAGGAAGGGAAAATGTAGGCCAAAGAACAGATAATGCGCGTCTTCTATCGGAACCATGAAATGTATTAAATTTACTTTGAAATGCGTGGGTGGCTCTAGGAAAATGGAGATAAACATACACGGAACTCAAAATGAAAACATTGGATGATATCATTTCGGTTGTCAGGCATTTACGATAATGAAAGTCTTATTGAATATTTGTTTATGTCTAGGCTAAGTCTTTTCAGAAATCCCGATTATAAAGGAATACATGTACGTGCATACAAACAAATCGTTATAAAGAAATTTAATCATGACTATTTCTTTATTTGTGCATATGAATTGCGCACCATAAGGATTAAATAAAATAAAATGTGTTATACATATACAATAGCCTAACCATGCACATACAGTATATGCAAGAGATATTCGCTCGTATTTGAAGGTACAGTGTAGGAAGTGCCAAGTAAACGACACATTTCAATCAGATAAACATTTTTTAAAGAATGCAGCTGTACAAAGCTTCTTTTATATTTAGATTAAAACATTAGGGTAAAAAAAACAAAAAAAAAACTTACCAAACATAATTGCCAAAATTCGTTTAGAAAATATAAAAAAATACTGGCTATTAATTAGCAGTCAATATTCAAGCGTTACTTCAATTAGAATGATTATAAGATATTTTTACGACGTATATACAGTATACTGTAGATCGATACTACAACTTTTTGAAGATTTTCATTTAAAAAGTGGTTATTTTCAACCATACAGGCTTTTGTGATCGAAACACGCTAACAGTTAAAAATGCAGATGTACTTGTATTAAATGTGTATGTTTTTTGTAAATCAAATCTCTTACAAGAAAACAATTCGCTGAATAGTTTTAGAAAAATATTCAATAATATAAGTGCATATTTCAAAACAAAAAATAGATATTTCTAACAAATTGGAAAAACGCAAGCGTTTGAGGCCATCCTTAACCTAACCTTATTGGTCAAATTTAGGTTTTCCAAATCAATTTACATGTACCCTGATCTACAATGCAAAACTTCTATTTAAAAAGTTTCAAAGTATTTGCCTAACTGGAATACATATCAGTCAAAAGGTGCCCTTTTGCACTAGTCAGTGCGAAAATGGCAATCTATTCCATAATCCGGATATGGAGACATTTTCAAATAAAAATACAATATGCTTATTTGTTTCCGCATTTATTGTAGCATAAATGTGGCTTAATTTATTCCAAAATTTGCAGTAAACACGAATGATGATGCATTAGAAGATTTCGCGTTTAAAAGTGCCATACATTTTCATTAACGACGGTTGCTTTTAAATAAGAATTTATTGCTAAATTAATAAAAGAGGTCCTGAATACATCATTTTTATTGGCTTTGACGAAGATATCATGCGCTCGATATTATTCACGTGACGTCACCAGAGAGGGTTCAAGAAACTTACACTGTATACATTTCAATAAAACGAGAAGCACTCTAAATGCTAAGAAATAAATTTTACAGAAATTATTTGGAATTTCTTCAGATGACCTAATGGAATTATTATGTTCTTGTAACGCTTTCGTTACAAGTCGTTGGAAGTCATAACTATCAGGCAATTTAGAACTTTTGAAACATGTTAATTCCAAATACTGTATTACCGAAACAATGTCAGTCAGCAATTTCTCAGCACACTTAACAGACAAGTTAACAAAAATCTATTATTTGCAAAAAATTAAATTAAAATGAGTTAGTTCATTATTTTATTTTATGTATTTCGTCATTTTTGATATATGCTGTTGGATATACTGTACATGTATGTTCACCGCTCAAATGTATTGTTTACAACATGATTACTCTTTCTTTTAATTATAATAAACAGTTGAAGGATTTATGATGAAGATTTGAAGGCTTGCAATGATGGTGGATATGGTTACAGCCATGACAACGAAAGCAGCTTCAAAAATGCACGTCTCAAAATTTAATTATAGCTAACGTTGAACCATGCAGGCCTATCGAAGTGGATTACAACGGAAGCCAGCCTGATTAAAGCCAATTATTTTAATGCGAAGTTACAGTTGCGCAGCAGTCGTCTCAAATTAAAAGAGTTTCCCATCTAGCTTTTCAATTAAAATCACGAGACATTTCACCTGCTAAGGTTACGTACATGTACGCTATGCTTTTGACATCTTCAATCTGCACGACCTGTCATTATCATTTTGACAACAACAAAAATTAATTTAGGCCATGAAAACAAATAAGAAGTTTATAAAAATATATTTTTATCGTTTCGCAAATATTGTATATAACGTATACAAACTATTGCAAAGTAGTCAAATGTCACTGAAAATGAATTATTATCATATCGCACCCCCTCTTCAAAAGTGACAACTCAACAATCTTTAATTAGTTTAAGACGGTATACTTAATAGAGAAATAAAGTCAAGCAAAAATATCTCTATACTCGGCTAAATGACAATATTTATTTTATCTTACCATGCATTAAATCTTGCTTTAGCTCAAAATGAAAATTTTGAGTTGTGTCACACCTGAAGACTGGTTGAAATATCTCTAATTGCCATTTTCACAACATACGGTTTCAGTTGCATTACCACTTAGTTTTCAATCCCTTACTAAATCATGCTAAATAATGCACAACGTCGCAGGAAGTGTGACGTGCTTGCAGGAAGTTATACTTCTAAAAGCAATTTTGTTCCTGGAAATGTATTGTCATAAAAGTAACCTTTATGATCCATTAAATGTGCTCACACTCCGTTATAATTTCCAGACAACATTAGCAAGACTTCTATGAAACTATCATTCCAGATATGTTTTCTTTCTAATTTTTTCAGTATACTCATATAGCGTAAACAGAATTTTAACTGTTTGTCCGAGTGTACAGAGGAAAGAAAAGTCAACACAGCTAAGCTAGCTTCTACTACATTGCGTTTCTACATCGATATATAATTGGGCAATACAAAAAAATGGGATGTCATTTTTGTAGAAAAATTAGGTGAAATTACACGTAAAAGCTTTTAGTAATTGAGCTTCGGCCCATTACGATATACTGACTGCGATGTTTTTTTGTGCTTTTTTTCCAAAGCCATGGTGGCATGAGCAGTTCGGTCAAAAGATGATTTATGATTTGATCGAACCAACACTTCGAGACGAACCTGAATTCTCGCTAGTGGTAGCAGTTAAATGCTCCATTCGGCATTAAAGGGGGCGTCCTCGTCGCAAAATGTACAGCTCAACGAGAGAAACGACAAATCATAACCGCTGGTTTTTCTCATCGAAATGACAAACATTATTTAAACTAAATTTATTTTTATTTTTGATGATGTAAGGCAAGTTAAGCTGCGGAAATGGTTTCATTGGTTCGAGCTGACCGTATAGGCTACAGGTCATATACATATAATGACCATTCGAGAGAAAAAAGGAAGTCTAACATTTTTATTTTTAGGGTGGATTTAAATTTAGACTAAGAAACTGCAATATCAAAAAAATCGTTCCAATCTTAAAAATGCATTGCAAGAGAATTAAGCATTAATGATGCTCAGACAGTAGCTTTACGAAGGACACTTCTGGCAGTCGTAAAGCCGATTAAGTTTGCATTAATTGCACAGTATACGAAATACCAGTATGTGCACTCCGTGTCGGTACCTTTCATGTCATCCTGTCCCGAAAAAATACGACTGCAGCGCAAGAGTTTATACAGTGGCAGCTAAGGGCTGGTAAAAATATGGGTATGGCTTAACGCGTTTTTCCCATTTAGCCGCCGCTAGTCGTAAAGAAGGCGCTGCGAAGATGGACAGGAGGAAAGCGCGGAGTGCACATACTGGTATTTCGTATGTGTTAATCGGTTTAAAAAACAGCAATAACCTTGAGAACGTTTTAAGGTGTTGATTTTGCGCACGTGTCTATATTGGAAATGCATTCCATTTCAATGTTGAAAAACAGTTCTTGGATGTCAAAAAGCAAAAATTAAGTCTCGGTGCAAACCGCGAACCATTACACAAGAACACTAGCGCCAAACGTTATGCGGTGATAATTTGCGTTGTTAACCCGCACTTGCTCTCGAAACCACACACTTTGTAAACAGCAGATTTTTCTGCAATTTTATCTAAACAAGCGAGTGAATGGCACAAATGGTTCTCGGGCAGGTTCGTCATGGCAGAACATCTGCCATAAAACTTTGAGCAGCTGAGCCAGCGATTCATATTTTATTGATATTTCTGCGTTAACGCCAGTCACTGGCAGGCCTATTGATGAAGGCGTTTCAACTCTTACAAATGACGGCTGAGTATTAATTAATCGAACCAAAACGTTTTAGCCCAACTGCACAAAACACAGAGGGAATTAAGTTGAGTGCAATCCAACTAATATATGAAACGAGAAAAAATACATCGCTGCTTGGCATGGTTTTATTTTAACGAAATTTTTAACGAAACGGGATAAACCCCTGAAAAATAAAACTTTTGAAAAGTAAGTTTTACGATTCGTACAAAATTGAACCTTTTTAAAATTATGCGGTTTTCAATAGAAAAAAAATTGCAATAATGTATGCACAATTTCCGAGTTTTTAACTACTGCATAAACGAGTTCATTTAATAAAATGCAAGTAACAAAATCATAAAAATTGTATACTTGATGCTCCAAGTGAAAACATATCTAAATATGTTTAACTTAAATATTTACCAGGAATTTGTAAAAAACAAAAAAAAAATACATATACGTAAAATTCAATTTCCTCAGAGAATTTTTCCGTATTTTAAATTGTTCAATTTTGAGAAATAAATAAGAAAATGTACGTACAAATAGAACCAAAAGTGAGCTTCATTTTTTATAGATGAAGCGAAAAAATGATTCTACATTGCAATACATGCATATCGTAAACATTCCTCCGACAAAGCGAAAGTATCTCTCGTTGTTTTCACTGTTTTAAATATTTGCATTTGTCTTTCGCTAAACAAAATAAACACAATTTTTAACCAGATCACGTAAAGTAAAAGGAGCTTGCTTGCACTTTACTTTTTAAAACTGGCTAAAATGCTCCTCTGTAAAAGATTATTGATCAGGAGAAATCCATCTTTAATATCTCCATAAAATTCAAGTTTTAATTAGAAAATATGATTAAACAGTCATCTTATTGTGGGCCTCGATCTTCGATTCATCAAATATTGATTCCGAGCAAACATGATAAGCGTGTTAGGACGCCAACGATGAAATTATCGCCAAGAGGTCTATAAAAACTAGCTACAAGCACCGTTGCACCACTAACCTTCAGCGAGATATCTTATCCTATGCGAAGATATCCTCAATAATTTAGCCACCCCCCAACCTTACGTGAGCTTCCTTGAACGAACAAGGCTATAAATGGCTTTCACAAGCAGACGAAGCATGCAGGCTTCGCCTAGAGCAGACATTGTGGGGTACTTAATATTTGTATTGTGGCAAAAATGTTAGCCTTAGCTAAAGATAAGTAGCACGTGCAGGCACATTCATTCCGTACCGGTATTTCATTTTGCATTATGGAAGGTACCCCACAACACGCCCACAATGTAAACCAAGCCATATAAGCCACTCCCACGAGATGCGTGACGTCACGTGCAAGTTTCTATTGATGTCCAACAGGAAGGCCAAACATACTGATCTTCCCAACATAAGAGCGTACTCCCAATGGATCAAAGGTCAAGATTTTGCATTATACTTTCAAGTGCAGTCTTAAAATCGGTCTGCATATAGGATATTACAATGTCAAGGTGACAGGAATCACTTTGCTATTAAAACATTCGACCAGCAATTACTCATGAAAAACAACGAAATATATCATACATATTATTGCAAAGAAACTACCTTCCTCTTAAAATGAATATAAAAGCCTTTGGATTGTACTTTAACCTTTCTCTACAGGCATGCTTCAAAGCATACTGTGTTTTTAAAAGGAACTTCCTGAGTAATTTCCCGGCATTTCTTCGATGATTTTCAGGAAAACAGCTACAAACAACTTTCCACGAAAGTAGTCATTGCTTGTTTCACAATGACTGGTGCGAAATTACTAATGCTGTTTTCCAAAGGATTATCGAGTTCATAAATAAGAAAACAGCTGATTTTTTTTTTTCAAATCTTGCGCTATTTGGATTGAAACAAGCATCATAGACGGCGCTTCTTATAGTTGATATATTTTTCGGCGACGATGGGTCTTACCCAAAAATTTCAAGAAATGTTCCTAAATTACGTACGCAAAATTGGGTAAATCATATTTTTAACAATATTTCATTTAGTTAGAAAAGAAGTTAGCGAAAACTAGACTGAAGAGAGTATAAAAATGACATTTTCGGACAAATCAGCAATCGAGCAATTCCCAATGCTCTTAACGACTGTTTCGGAAACATAAAAAAATTGATTTTCCCAGAAGTCTTGCTTTTTTTTTAAAAAAAAAATCATCAATATCATCAAAAACTTTTTATTTCATGTTGAATTCCCCCACTTTTCCTAACTAAAGAATCGTTTCTTAAAAGATTACTAGCCTAGCAAGAAAACCATTTTTTTAACAACAGCTGAGAGCGGAACAAACCATTACCCAAAAATTAGCAGAAAAAAAATACTACACATTTATCTAAGGGAGCATCCCCACGTTTTTGCCATCTCAGTTGCCAAAAAAGCATTTCCGGTCAAATCCGTTTCACCGCAAGCACCCACGGAGCGTTGGATGCACCCGGCAAGTACGAATTCAAAGCGTGCATCATCTCGATTAATCTTCACGAAACACTTCGTTCTTCGGCTTATAACCCTCTAAATTCGGCCACCTCATTTGCCATTGTCACGAGTGGGCGTTCGGGTTTTTGAAAAAAAAAAAAAAACTTCCCAACTGGCATCTTCAACTGTCATGTCATTATCGCACCACCTTCACCAGCCGTCATTATTATTTCAGTGACATCCACGGACAGCATAAATCACGCAATTTATAAATAACCATGCAGGCGCTGATATGGTTCTCCTCTCAATGTCCATGTCAAAATGAGAATTGTTTCGGACTCGGAAGCGCGAGGCTTATTTATTTACAGAAATTCTATTTCGAAACGTTATTTCCGTTCGATCAAAAAAAAAAAAAAAAACCAACCCAACAACGATCGTGCATTTTCGTTCGTTTTCACGAAATCAGAAACTACGAAAACTAGGAGTTGGAACGCTTAGTCAACGATGCTAGTCGAAAGCATGCTTTTTTTGCATCTTGGGAGGAAAAGGGAGACGAGAGTATAATAATAAGAGTACGCTATCATTTGGTGCAATGTGCTCTCTCGTTCAGGCTCCTCGCAATAAAACGTGCGACTCATCGCCATTGCTAGCAATTTGGCGCATTAACGCAAGAAGCCCCTACATAGTAAACGACCAAGAGTTAGCGTGTACTTACCCTAACCGTGCGTAGTCAGGGCTGGCCGTGAACCGATGGACAGAATGGAGAAAGCCGCTAATCCGAGAAGCACGCTCACGCCGCACTCAATGGACCAGAAATGAAGCGATCGCCATGGGACGCGCACGCTTGCCACTCACCGGTTAAACGCAGAGAGACACCAGCGCCCTCGTTGGCTGGCGAGCGCTTGCCGTTGCGCGTTGCCTGGCAACCGGTGATTCTATTTCCAGGCTGGACGCGTTTGCGGAGGTGTGCGCGAGTCGTGACGAACACGCATTTGATAAACTTGGTCCGGGAAATAAGAAGCATGATGGGCTCGGGGATTTTCGAGAAAATTCTATTCAAATTAAGAGATTTGGACATTGGAGTCCTAGACGAGTCGGTATACACTACGAAATACAGCGTTTGAGCGGTATGCAAATTAAGTACGCAAAGATTCTGTACATGTACCTGCTGATGGTGAAAAAATAGCGGGGACATTTTATAACATCCTGTGTTTTCAATTCAGCTAGTATTTCTTACAACTTCTAAAATGAATAGTTGTCCGATGATTTTTTACGTTATCTCCTATGGAGCAAATCTATTTTCGTGGTATTTCCCCCAAAAAATATCTGTTGAAACTTTTTTTTAATTTTTTTTTTAACAAAAAATGAGAAATGCTATGGCTGGCTCTATAGGCACAGTATAATGGCGAATTCGACTCACCCAAAAAGTGTACACCCAAGTGCACCAGGTGTAGGCTACAAGGTGAGGCATAAGTCTGTTAAATCGGCACTATTGCAGGCAGCAGGCGCACGAAGAATTTACAGATTTATGCCTCACCTTGTAGCTACACCCGGTGTACACTTTTTGGGTGAGTCGAATTCGCCGTAAGAAATACCAGTATGGACACTTTTCACGTTCCCCTGTCCCGAAAATACGACTGCAGCGCGAGAATTAATAGGGCGGCATGAGTTAAGAGTGAAATGTCCCGGGAAAAAGTGGGTGTGGCTTAATGCACATTTTGAATGATCGGACATAGGATAACAGATAGCCACAGGGTAGCCCACTACTTCCTAATTGGCTAAGTATATAGCAATCCGTTTGAAAGGAGTTAAACGATAAATGCATCTTGTTCGCTCCACTCGTTATTCGGAATGTTGCGCTGCGAATCGGGTCTCAAGGAATGAGCGAAGTGACCATACTGGTATTTCGTATGCTCTGCTCTAGAGGACAATTTAGGTTCTATGAGACCAATTTTTCTTTTTCAAAATTCGTCCATGTATTGGCGGGATTTACCCTAAAATCTTACGTCCTATTTTATCCCTTGGGCAGATGGGCAGGTTATTTGAAGGGAACTAGAAAGCTTTACCATAATTCTTCCTTATTGCCACGCTATCAACGTAACTTTCATATAAAATTCAATGTGAAATTCATAAACATTTTGAAAGATTATTTCACCTTGCTTGGCCTTCGTATTTCGTTAATGAAGCGCAATAAAAGTGATGTCAACAGTCGAGTTTATTATTCCAGAATTCTTAAAATTGGCCTTGAATATATCCTTGTTAATACCGTTTCACAATTAAATGCAAAGGTCAACAGATTAATCCTGTTAAGCGTTTTCATTGATTTGGCATAGTCTACTTATCATCACTGTGGAATCTCATGGGAAATTTTGATAGAACGAACTAATTTCTAGTCCCGGTCCTAGCCAGAGTATACAGAGCACATGCACATTTACAGTACATTACAATTGTACATCGGATTACGTTAATTTCTTTGTATAAAAGCGAACTCTGATATTACAAATTTTCTGTCAAGGGGAGCGAATTTTTGACTTCACAAGCATGTTACATTAAAAATAATTTGTTCAGAAAATATAAACATACTGTATGATACAGTGCCTTTCCATTTATGTACAGTACGTGGAGTATGAATTCAACCAAACTTCGACACTCAAGTCGGGTACACACTAGCCACCAAACCAAAACTAAAAACCTAAACTTTCCACGTGAACTACTGTACATGCATTTAATGCAGTTCTCATTTCTGAAGTCATGTTTTGTCTGACTTCAGGAAATACGAAATACATGTACTGTACGTACTTTCAAGGAGCAAATTTTGACTAACTTGAGTTCCTCTTAACGAAGTTCCATTGTAGCTTATTGAGAGGAACTTTACAATAAGTCAACTTCATACTGCATTTAATGTTTTTTCAATCTTTTTTCTCCATTTTTTTCAACTTCATTCATATTTAATCATCATGCCAAGTCATACAGTACATTAATTCGGAAAAAACACAATAAAGTAGACACATTACGAAATTTAAAATTGTTGACAATTCTGTTTTGATGGCATTGACCATTCCTTAAACAATGATAATTCTGTTACCTTCGAGTTATCAATTCGAAGACTTATCAAACGCCATTGAATCTGATTTACTAAATAAATTAAAATGCAACATTGTTGGCAAATATTTTTTTTAAACTTGTCCTCACATCGCTATCGAAGTTTAATAGTCATAGTTTAATATGAACATGTACATGTAGATAACAAATAACGTAAACTGATAGAATCACACACGGATATCCTTGTCCTTTATAACATAATCGCTTAGTCAGTGCGTCATAGCGTTAAACAACTGTTTCAATACGCCTCCGCAAGGCAGCAGCACCTTACAAGCTAAGCATAATACGAAAAAAACTGCGCTCATCGCCACAACGATGCATCAAATTTAAATAAAAAAATTAACCATGACATATTACATCACGTAATCTATAATTAAATTTAGCAGGTCAAAAATAAAAGTCATACTAAATTATTAATCAATAGATTTGTGTCTGTTGCGTATACATTAATTCTTTGGATTTAAGTTCGCTATTGATTTAACAAAAGCCAGACAATTGATTGATATTTGATGGATTGGTTGATTATTGAATAAATCTCTTTCTCTTTGCTAGAATAGAATAAAATAACAATGAAATTTCGTTGGGAATTTCATAAAGCATAATTTCATTCGCGAGTAATGGTCTAGTGGCTCCATCTAGTGATTGTTTCTAACAACGAAATATTATGTTTATTATGCCCGTATTACATGTATATGGGCAAGGCTACACATGCTCATACTCATTACATGGTGGTCAGAAATAATTAAGTAAACTTCCTCTGAGTTTAATTATATTTCAAGTTGTTATTATTTTAAGATACAATCCTTTAATGGCGTTCAAATATTTATACTTAGAAAAAATAATAATTTTTTTGTAGTTTTATCCCATGTGCAGTATTTCCAATGTCATCCGCATGTTTCAAGTTAATGCTCCTGAAACATTTCATTAAAGGAAATACACTCAAGGAAAATGAGTAAATACTGAAATAAGTATATATTTGTAACGAGTATGATTATACTATGGACATCTGCATTTCGCAAATGTCCAAGTATTATCGTGTAATCACAACGATAATTTGGCATTGCGCCCATAAACCCCACCAACCAAATCAATGAAACTGTTCACGCTACACGAGTCCAAAATTCGACAAATTTTATAAAAGATGGTAAGTTGGAAATTAATATTACATTGGCGAAAACGCATATAGCAATCGATAAATCGTTCGCATTTTCTATGGATGAAAGAAAGATCAAGTAAAATGCGTGGGAAAACTAATGCTTGGCCGCTTTGCTTTGGGTTCTGAATTTCTGCTCAAAGCTTTTTAGATCGGTCGGTATCCAAGGCAATGAGGTGATTTCAGATTAATGATATCGGACGTAAATCCCTTAGAGAGGACTTTAAAATGCAAGGTGATTAATCGTATTTATGAGGATATATTTAAAATAATGTTTGTTATTACATTCGCCCATACCTTTATCTCGCATGAAATCCCGAGTAAATTAAAATAACGTTTTCGTGTGAGATTTTATCACCAAAGAAATAATCGATTGTGGTTCCATTGAGTGCAATGTTTCTCAATTTCAAACTCATACCTCAAAAATTCTGGCACAAAAAAAATATAAAAAAAATTGAAACACGTTTCGTATTTTTATGTATATAAATTTGAATTGCAAACAATTGCATATATTTTTGCTTTAAAAATGTTTCTGAAGTGGAAGCATGTTCCAAGGCTTTCAGGATACATTTCTAAGTAATAGCTTTTGTGAATCCATTGCGAGACATCATGCCACTTTTATGGTGAATAAACAGCTAGGAGGATGTTCAATATGGCACATCTAGAAAAATGCGCAGCAACCTAAATTAATATTTTTTCCCATTTTCAACAGAACTGACAACATCCAAACAACTGCAAAATAAGTCGTCATACAAATTGTACCAATTTGGGTGTACATTTTTATCGGCTTTATTCGATGTAAAAAATTCAAAACTACTTCCCTCTTTAGTAATATCCAATTTGTCTCTTCCAAATTCTGAAATTTCCCTACCATCCCCTTATGGAAAGAAATGGAAAAAAATCTCCATAAATCCTATTAAAACCTTCTAATGACGACGCATGACTCAGTACAATTTCCCTCTCTTCATCCAAATAAAAGTGAATTGAAATTGTGATAAAAGTGCCAAAAATGTCAACGACAGGTTGTCAATTACGGTGCGTATAGCTTTATATTGATCAAAAAAGGCCATATATATATATATATTTTTTTTTTGAAAAAGCCTCACTTTGGTATTACCCCTGTATAACCGATGGCTCATTGTGATGATGGTCGTGCCTTCGACATGTAAGATGAAAAAAGTTATACATTTTTCATCATTTATAATACACTGCCATGGCAACCTGTTCGAACCATTTTGAAAATAACTAAAAAAAGCATTATCCGTCTGGTTTAACAAAATAAAAGCAAAGGAAACGAAAAAGCTATCGATATTTGTACAAAAAATCAAAAATTTGTAATGGATTGCATTTACCTCTGCAATTGGCAAAAAAATAAAATATAAAAACAAACTACTATAAATCTTAATGCTATTTGTTCTCTTGTGGGAAATGTTTTATAAACGAGCAGCGGTCTGATATAGAACACTTATAAATATTTCTACTTATCGGAAGCAAATCTCCGCTTGCATCATATGATTAAACTATCGCCTATACATGTACACGTACCTGCACATTTCAAAGAAAAAAAAGAGACAACATTTTCTGAGAACAGTTAAGAAATGAAAAAAAAAATGAAACCTACGAATTATCAATTACTGATCAACCTTATCAATAAATATATTTCCGCATCTAACCAAAACTCAAATTTCTCAGTAATTAATTTTACATAACCCTTATCCTCATAATTGTGTCCATGATCAATACATGTTACAACATTAATTTAGTATGCTATAATTTTCGGATGGTAGGCCTATTGCTTTTAAAAGCTAGCAAAAACCACTGTTACGTTTCTCGATATTTAACAAATTGTTATATGCGTTTAAAAAGTCGAAAGCAATTCTCATTCCTGAACAGATTCTATTCAAACACCATGAGATCAATTTAATTTGATAAAAAATACCTGTTGAAAACGAGTCATTGTTTTCAGTCCATACCAACAAAAACAAGAATTTGCATTCAAAACTAACTAGAATAGATACATTTTTTTTCGGTCCAAGCAATTTTGATTGGGATGGATTTTTCCTTCTAAAACAACCAAAAATGACAAATCCTCTATACTTGTGTAGGCTTTTATACAATTAAACACTAAATGTTTTGTGCACAACTAAAATGTTGCCAAAAACCTCTTGTTTAACAGTTTTGCTTCAATTCAAACCAGAAATGCCAGATTTTATTCCAAAATTCCTCATAATGGCCATTTCTAGGCATCTTCAGACTGTCAATATACATGTTTCCTTTAAAGTATTTAGGTGACCAACTAATGGAAGCGTTTGCATTCTAAGGTATTAAAATACGCGTTTTTGCTTTAAATAAATTAAAAAGTTGCTCGAGCAAAATGCCAGAACATCTAATATGACATGTAACGGAGAATAGAGTAAATAACGGATTTGTTCTCTGTTGGTGCGGGTATCAAATTAGAAAATCAATCTTGTATAAAGATGTTCATGCAACATTTCTCCATTTTTTCCCTTTTTATGTACTGGTGCACACACTATATTTGTAACAGCTCAAAAATTCAATTTGTTATGACTAGCTTGAGCCTTAGGCATTTTAATGTTCGGGTCTCACTTCACGTATAAGTCATCAAACGATATTTTAATAATACGATCGAATAACTTGTCATATGGTCACTAATCATTAGCATATAATGTTGGTTTGAATTCAGCAAATAGCAGCAGAAAAAAGATTGCTTACGAAATAATTTACAAAAAACATTGAAATATATTTTCCCATTTTTATCGATTCTAAATCCATAAATAATCACGAAAAATATATTTAAAGATTGCATGGCATAACGACGAGCTTCGTATAAAGACTGTCATATCAATAAAAAAATAAATGCACTCTATTCTGTATACATATAGTAATTGCGATTGCACGAGTTTGTAACAGAAAGTCTATACCAACTGTTCTTTCTCAATGAGAATTACTGTGTAGATGAGTAGTTATGACGTTCTGCCTTCGTACATGTAGTATACCATTTTTGGCGCTGTTGTGGAATTCAATACGATAAATAAAAGAGGAACAACAAAAATCCAACATAACTGTACGCGCTTCTGCAAATATTTTACGTTGTCTGTCATTGTTTCGTCAAGTTTATGTTGTTGTCATTAAATCTCATCATCGATAATAAATGTATAGTTCGTCTCCACAGTGCAAAACTTTCGTAAACGTTTAAAATGGCGGACAGGAGTCAATTACACGAGAGCGATATTAATTATTCCACTACCAATATTAATTTTGGGGAATTCGTACTAACGCATCAGGAGTTAAGAAAAAAATATGTAAATTAAATTATAAATTACATTCATCACTAATACCCTTTAATTACAATTTTAACATATACTAAATTTTCATTTTGTTAATTATTAAATACCCTACACCAACCTATTCTTGCATAACAAACATATACTACAAGTACACCTGTACATGTACGTACATCAGCACATAGCCTACATACAGCTAGCGTGAGCAAAAAGTCTGTATTTCCCCCTCCCCCAAAATCAACAGAATGGGTGCAGATATGAAAAATCCGATATGAGGAATATAGTAACCATAGGGTGCGGAATGCAATGGTGCCCAAACCATTTGGTCCCAAGGCCCATTTTAAGGACCTTTAGGTCCTATGTCTTAAACGGTAATAGCTATACGAACAAAAAGTGAACTAGAAAGTTGTAAAGCGTCGACAAGTTACTTCAATGGCTTCATTTGCAACATTTAACTATCGATCGCCACAAAACAAATAACTTCTGGGCTTCTGGAATGTTTGTACCCATTCATAACACCGCTATATTGCAGGAAAGCTCTAGGACATGGTTTGTTTTAGGAATCGAGCTGCCTGCAATGTAGCGGTGTTATGCACGGGTGAAAACATACAAGAAGCCCTGAAGTCATTTATTTTGCGGCGATCGATAATTAATTGAAAATGTGGCAATTAGACTAATTTTTCGGCGCCCTACAACTTTCTAATTGACTTTTTCATTTTACACAGCACATAAATACATATGCAAACGACATATTTTGGGTTGAAAATGGTCCAAAACAGCACTTAAAAGAATAGTAACCACACTTAGATTCATCATATCAAACTAATACATTATACCCTATAAATTTACTGCTCGACACTTGAATTTTCTGAAAAGTTAATCAAACTTTAAGTAGAAATCGTGAATCAAAGAACATATTGATCAAACTCGCACAATATAGGAATGGGAATTGGTAAATAATGGCCAAATTAATCTCGTCATCGCGGTGTTCAACCTCCCTAACACTTAAAAGAGAACGGTTTATAATGAGAACGGAAGTGACCCTAAATTCATCATCCCATAACGTAGGCCCCCACATTCCCCGTTGAAAATAGCGCCACCGCACCGATCGATTTGGGCATGCGTGGGATGCCCGAACAGTGGCGCCTCTGGAGGCTGTCTGCGACTGTTTCGGGGCCTTTGTGGGCAGGTTCCGACGTGGTGCAGCCTTAGCCAACCAAGCGCGCCGTAGTCCGTGGTAACTCCCGATCCATAGTGTATAACAACACCTCCTTGGCTCCAAATCCTAACCATTTGAAGTCGGTTTCGGTGGCACCGGGAGCAGGACGAGTACGGATAATGCTGTTCGCGGTGTGCCGTGACTAGGACGCGTACGTCGGCCTCGGAGGTGCGTCGGTTCGCGCCTCGCCGAATTTTCAGAAAAAAAGCGCCGAATATTCTCCACATTTCCGAGAAATAGTTGGCGAAAAGCACGTTGAAACCGGCGCTGGTTTCAATGGCTTCGTGCTATCGCCATGCGGAACAAAGCTGCAGCTCCGAGCATCTCCAGCGCCTCGGGAGTAAACCGTTGCTCCAGCAATGAAAGAGGACGAAGCAACGACTTACGATTTTCTTAATTTCCGAGTCATTCGCACGACAGGCAACGCCATCAAACAGGAATAAACGCGCTGGATGCTCGATGCGAACCAGGTAAGCTGATGCTCGTTCATCATCCACCCCCACACACACAACTCGCATTTCTGTACGCTTCGTATAAACAGTCAGCTTTGCGACCTTGCTTCTGCAGTTTTTGCCCAGTGTTCAAAGGCTGAGAATTCCACGGAGAAGTTCATCCTTCGATATCTGATCGGGCGTAGGAATTAACTTTAACGGAGAATTCGAGGAATCGTGGAGAGGGAGTGATAAACCCACATGTCCGCAGTGATGTAAACTTCGCATAAGCCCACATTTATATGCAAATGCTTCATCCGCATTTCCATCGTCTAAGCCTCAGGCATTAGTGTGACCTTTTACGATTTACGATGGGAATATTTATAAACGAATTTAGACAAGCATGCGTTCGAATTCTAGGAAAAGTGGGTGATGTGATTTCAAGTTCAGGGTGAAACATTCCCAAACAAACTCTGGAAAGTTCATGTTGTGTTCCGAATAAGCTGAATTAAAAGAGAGATGAAAGAAAATTCCGCAATTGTAATGGCTTTTGAAACGTTTTAAAACCAGTTTTTAGTTCATGATTTGCTAACCCGGTGATGGCATTATACATCCAAGAGATTGGCAATAGCATTCTAAACATAGTTTGTAACCTCCAAAAATATTTTAAAACGCACTTAGTGGTTAATCGTGCGTTTACAAAGCAACTCTTGATTATATACATTAACGTGTACTTGTCATTTGAGAGAAACAGGCTCATTACATATTTTAGACGTTAATATTGCGTTGTTAACAAATCGCATCTACATGTACTTCGTGGATGCTCATGTGTTTTCAACGCTTCTCATTTGCATACAACGCAAACAACAGTTGCGGGCACTGCGTGCAAGGTATGCCACTTAACACTACGTTTAACACGTTCCATGACAATTGCGTATTGCGTGCCAATTTCAAATCCCTTTTTTGTCAGAATTCGCAGCTTGGAATTTGATGTGGACAATTTCAAAATTAGGCTAATATTTTAAATGATAACGTGATCGCTTACTGTAAGTTCTGTAACTGGCTATCCCCATAAGCTTAGCAAGAAACCGACCGATTCTATTTAAGAAAAATAGAATGAATGTAGGGTTATGTAACGTTCACCTAAAAAAATCATTTTATTATATTCTAAATTTTTGGAATGCAACACAGAGTGGGATTATAATCACAACTACATGTATTTTAATATGGTCAGTTAAAGCGAGGTTGCTTACAAATAGTGTGATTGATTTCCTTCACCACTTCCGAAATTGAGCATACATGCATGTACATATATACAGTAAGAAGTAATTAAGAATTATCAGCAATGGCTAATGTTACAATTTCTGAATTATAAATGTGGTGCTTTATAAAATTTATCTAATGTTTTCATTTGCTTTTCTAAGTATAGGAATGTCCGTCCGTTCACGGAATTTCTTAATTTACTAATGGTCAGACGCTAACTGAAGTCTCATCACAAACATTAAGATAAGAGTATGAATTGGTATTAAAAGAAAAGGGCAGTGACATTTTTGCTTAAAGTAACCATGCAGTAATTTGATGCATGAGACATTGACCATTTCTCTGTAGGCCTACATGGTCTGTTAGTGCCTGGCTTCAATCTACATCATACTACCAAATACCCCCTAGTTGCAATAATAAAGTTTTTTGGTGCATTTCCCTCATTTCGTAAAATAGGATTAAAAACCATATTAACGGCTATGTACGTAATGCTTTGGCCAAATATAATAGAAATAGCTGTAATTCAGTCCATTATTAGTTCTTTTCTACAAAAGAGTCGAGTTATTCAACCCTTTAACAAGTGAAAAATCTCACATAGTGATGCCATGGCTGCTTTAGTTTAAAAAGAAAAGAATAATGTTTGACAGCGAATGAGTAATTGGGAAAAAAAGGGAGGATTATTCGCACCCTCGATGCAATAATTAATCATATCATATTGCAAAACGATTAAGGCCATTTTTTGCTCAACAGTTTTAAAAATGAAAAGACCCGAAGATTCTTTAAGGACGATCAACGCAAACAATTAATTTTGTCTTCACTTCTTAACCTTTTACCCCCAAAAAAATGCACTGGCTGCTGCCCCTAATAGTAGGCAATCACTGCAAACACCTTTGACAGCCCATGTGCCTAAGTTTAGGGAGTAATGCAGGCAATACTGCGGTTTAAATGAAGAACTTTCTGGTACACCAATTATTTGGTAATTAACTCTCGATTAAATCAGATTACAGAAAGGAAAATCAATGTAGAGTAAAATGTGCCTCCATCGACATTTAAATTTAACTTAGTTCAGAGCAGCTTTGTTCCTAATTACTGGCAATCACTGCAAACATCAAAGCTATGCTTGTTTGCCGATGTTCCAGGGCGAACCACTATGCCAATTACCGGATGCGTAATTACTGAAGGTAACATTTTGGCTAGTTGCTCCAAGCCATCACTGCCAAAATTTACGTTATATTACTAATCTAGGATTTTCGGAACTAGCATGTCAATTATGTTAAGCTTTATTATTATTTAAACTATTTGCACCAAACTTTTGAATAATTTAATTCTTGATAAAACGCCAACAGGGATGCTAAGCAGTGAATAAGTTATTTAAATCATTGTAATCCCAGTTTGGAGTTTTTCTTATTAGTAAGATTGCAGTATATGAAAATGACAATTTTATTCTAGTGTTGCTAGCAGCAATATTCTCAGATTTAAGTAATACTTTATTAAGCGCTGAAACAATAATGAATGTTCGGTAAAAAAATGCAGACAGCTATAAGCTTTCGCGGATGAACCAGAGAATAAATACTGACATCATTTTCGCTACCTTGACCTTCTGCAGGAAATGTAATGAGAGTCTAGTTTATATTACAGCTGAAAATGGTCGCAGATTTCAGATAAAAATTCCAACTTTTTTTATTTCATTTTAATATCATCACAATGCCAAATCTGGTATATTTGAATAGGAATTCAAGGCAAACATAATATGATGCGCATTGCAGGGGCAATAGACATGCACGCATATTTATATATTAATGCGAAGCTAGACTATTTGTCAGGATCCTTTTATATCTTCTATAGCTTGCTTAAAAAACCTACACCAGTGATAAAATGAAAATAGGCTCATATACATCATATAGTTCCACTAGATATGGTGAAAACACTTTTATAGATGGTGTATCATGGCTTATATAGTAAATATGATATTTTTGTACTTCTTTATGATGAGTTGCACTATGCTCTCATTTAATGTAATCGTAGATTAAAATCGGTTTTATATGGTTAAATAAACAAAGAAAAGGGTTACATTATTGCCAGAAAATCATGCGCTATTAGATTTGAATTTATTTAAAGAACAAAACGAAAACCGTTTAAAGGCAGATTTCCTTAACTGTCGATTAAATCTTAATAGGGAAATCTAATTCGGATTAATACATTCAAACTGATAAGCAAAACGAAGTTATTCATTTATTGTAGTACCATCTTCATTAAGATACATTCTCTTTAAGATTTATGCAAAGTACGCGAAGTTAACGAATTAGTGACGCCTAATTAAATTCAAGACATATCAAACAATTCATTACAATCGCAGTCACGTTTCCACAAGTACAAAACTACATAATTCTTAATTCAATTCACCTTGTTTTGAAAACAACGCGTTATTCTTAATTCGTTAATTTTCGCATGTTTAAGTTAACCTTAAAAAACAAATTGATTTTGTAACTTGCATTTCTCCTTCGTGTTTATTTCCATAATTTCCATATTTCGCCATTTTGATAACAGCCGTTAAAAAAATTCACGAAAACAATCTACGTCAAGTAGTTGTCCCTTTCAAATATAAGCACGCATATACGCATTATTTCCAAGGAGGAGTGCTATTCGTAAGATGTTAACATCTCAGGTAGACGAGTTTTTGAGCCCCTCTAATGAATTCATTTTATCATCAAAAATGTTGACATCTTCCTGAGCACTACGCATGCAATGCTTGTTTACAACTCCCCAGAATACGTCATCCCCCCGCCTGCAGGGTCTGATCAAAACCCCGCGATTAATCCTTATTAAACTGCATTTTATTAGAGCAACAAGCGGGGCTTAAGCAGCTCGATTCATAATCATAAAAGGTTATTTTTTTAGTAATTTCATTAGTATTTGAGCGGAGATATCCCATCGAGCGTGCCGATAAGGCTTCGGTTAATCTTTTCATGGTTTCCTCCCCATTTTAAACCCGCTTTTTCATTAAATTTTGGACGAATGAAAGAGCGTGGCGCATGCGCAATAGCCACGCGTTTCTTGGCTCGATGTCTAATTGAAATAAACAGGAGCGAGCTAGCAGAAAACAGCTTGGCGGCTTGCACGTGGAAAAAGCCAATTTTTTCATCAGTATGCATGGGTTTGAGAAGGAAGGAGGTGGAGGGAATTAAGGGACCCCTCCGAGGGGGGTAACGCCAGATTCCCCTTCACCACCTCGCCTGTGTTTTCATCTCACTCATCCCATAATCTTCTTCCGCACTTCCCCATATTCCCCCTTCAATGTCCCAAATTAATTTTTTTTCTCTTCCGTGTTATGCCGCTTTCTCCCTTTACACCCCCCTCCTCATCCGAAGCCAACGCCGTCATCTTAGCCACAGCTTTATCCCCCCCGGAGGCTCATTGCAGGATGCACGCAATAAATAAGCCCTTATGCTGACATATTACCTAGGCGCGCACAACGGATAAAATCAAATCAAATGAATAGCGGCGAGGAAAACTAAGCAGGAAGGCGGGTAGAGGCGTTGCTCCCGTCACCCTCCACCAACTCACATTTGGGCACAAGGGAAGTTGCCTTCCTAGCCGTTGGATGGCGCTGGATTGAAAACGAACTTTTTGATCGAGGGTATGGTAGGATAGGGTTAGGTGTCGATACGTTGCAAATATTGAGTTGAAAATGTGGTGCGCCGAAATGTGAGCATGTCACGTGGGATGAGTGGCTAGACGCACCTATGATCTGCAATCATCTGATATTTTGGTAGTAATTGGATTAATCTGTTTTCATGCTCCAGTTCATCAGATATGGACGTGTCTATAAAAATGCAACGAATACCGCATCATGGATGAGGATGGATTTGCATATCGGTACACGTGTTCAAACAAGGACGTGATGTAAATTTCGATATGGCATATCAGTTTAGATTTACATGTACTGTATTTACGATCCTTGCTTTTGTGGTGGTCTATGGACTATTTCCATTTTTTTCCAACATGCTGCTAGGAATTTGCGCAAAAAGGAGGCATTCGATATATTAAACTATCCGTAAAGCCCGGCTTTGCCCGGGGGAGCTAAAAGAAATGAGAAACACACACCTCATGTTGGAAAGTAGGTATAAACCGAAGCAAACAGAAAAATCGTTTCGTTTTGTACGCGTTTTGCGTCATGACGTACAAAACAAACAAAAAAATCTGCTGCTAAGTGGCTCCGCGTACATACAAACATCTCAATTCAATTTTTTACTCTACAATTAGTACATATAGTACCATTTGGCAAGGGATATCATTATGCAAATTAAGTCAAACTAAACAGTCAGGTCATGATGGAACCCAACAACAGAATGAAATAACATTTCCGGAATTCGGATTAACGAGAAGGATGGGATGGGAAAGCTAAGAACACGGTCATGGCCGAATTGTTACAGGAACTAGCCCAGCATCTCTTCTTTATACTGTATATTCATGTATATACTGTATATATAAAAATAGAATGCAAAAAGACATTTCATAATAATGTTCAATGTTTATTGGAAATTCGAATTTTCTTGCGTGTTTCCCCCGAAAAAAAGTAGTTTCACGTGTTTATATCGTTACGCCTACACATAGATGCGATATCATCATTTTAGAAAGAGGAGCTGTTAATGGAAATTGTGCAACAGGCCTTCACTGCACTTTGTTTTTTTTCGCTACATTTCCCCAAGCGCTAAACTGCGCACGCGCAAAAAGGTTTTGAGTTTTTACCGAGAGCGTTTTTTTTTATTCCCGAAACATAAAAAAGTCATTCAATAATGCTAACACGGAATCCATGTATGTTAATTTGGTTTTTAAACCTTGGTGCATGGATGTTGATCGATTATGTGAACCTCGTTGTCAAACGGCATGCCCGTTCATTGTTCGGTCGACGGATGAGCCCATGATGGATGGCCTTACGACGGTATGAATACCCATATTTCATACCAATCGCAACGTATTTTTTTTTATCCGGGTAATCAAGAGGCAAAAATGCATTAGGTTTATTAAGCCTGGGGATGGAGGATTTCGGATAAACCGAGTTTTTCCACCGCTGTCTGCGCTTTATTATGCAAACTGTACCGAATCGCATTATTTTCTGATGCATAATAAAAAGGCGAGAGTGAATTGCAGGCTACGAAGTATAGAGAAAGTCAAGCAATCGTTTCTGAAAGCAGGATCGTGTATTTTTTCTACTTCTTTTATTAAAAGAAAAGAATCTTGCGAGGTTAGATGCGAACGAAGACCGATTTATTTCTCCCGAGAGCCACCTAGCGGCCGTCTAAGTTATCGTCACCAATCTGGCACCATAATGGGTGAAAAATAACGCAATCTTTATGATCAAATTTACTGTATACACGTACATGTAAACTACTCACATTTATTTCAAGGTGGCTACTCATGCTGATGGAAGAGCTTCAGTTTTACAGCATGGGTATGCAATAGTAGTGAATGCAATTCCGGGCGTTTTCACTGTAGGACATTTCAATATGTTAACTTCCAGAAATACAGGGTGATTCATAAGTCCATCACCACTCAATTTTTTTTCTTAACCGTTAGAGATGTGAAAATTCTGTTTG
>JAQGBX010000847.1:0-29879 GCA_034698745.1 Megaphyllum sjaelandicum
AGACTTTAATGGGACCCATTAATCCCATTAGTCTCATTGAATTTTTGAATGAGACTGTATGGGATTTTTCAGCTGGGGAGCTAAAGGCATACAATTTACCTTGTTTGGTTCGTTGATCTCAGGTAAACTTTTTTACGAATTATGCCAGATGTTGTCGACAGTGAAGAAGACAGCGGTGCACGCTGGCGGTGCATAGAGATAGTTGTTTGAAATGGGAAACTTTTTCCTGCATAGAGACAGTTTTTTTGAAACGGAAAACTTTATTTTTCCCATTTGAAACAATAAGTAAGTGTTGTTTTCTTATTTTTTGAATCAGAGATGTTGATGAAATTATGTTAACTACATGTAAATCAGTGTTATGCTCGTAAAAACGCAGTTATGTCATTTACCCGGCGTCGATGTTACCATCCTTCCTTGTTGATTACGTCTAATGTCTCAATTCTACATGTTAAATACATCGGAGACCGTTCGATGCAAAGTATTTTATTTTTGATTGAATAGTCTTGAAAGTGAACTCAAATTTTATAATTCTTTGACAATTATTTTGCCGTAGCTGAAATTGGACAGTTGTTAATTTTCTGCCTTCATGATTTCTTATATTGCTTGCCATGCTCTCCTGGTGAAAACAAGTTTCAAGGTTTTATTCCGTACAGCCATCGTTTCCTGCACGCCTGAGAGCACTGTCCTGTCCTGTTAATTTATGTCCTCTTGTAATTAATTTGGCTTAAATATGGTCGAAATGCAACCCCAATTTCTAATTAGGTAGTTTGCAATCTATCCATCTGGTATAGCCTACCTTCTTTGCTCACTGCATATATGCTTTATTTCGTAATCAGTTGTTCATTTATCCTTGGTATGATTGATTTTGTAATGTATAACGATTTCTCTATAACAGCTTACACGGCATGTCTACTTTACAAATTCAAGCACAAGTAGACAAATACTTGTGCGCATGCCTGAAATACATGAAAAATTGATCGGAAATTTTACTGTTCTGGCATAGGGCCAGGCTTCCAAACACAGGGAAAACATCACGAAGTACTCGTTTTGATGGTTGTATGGATCTGGCAATTTCAAACGAGCCAGGGTGGAAATTAAGTATAATTAACCCGGGTCCATTTCCCCAATTACATAAATTGATTTTACTTTTTGCGTACTTTCTTCTGCGTTTTTGTGCAGTTTTCCTATATACATGTATATATGAGTCTAGATATTATGAAATCTGGGATGATGCATATTGGTTAAGTTGCATTAATGCGCTAGTTTCATTCCCCTGGTTATTGCTGTTTTTTTGTCTTATTTGCCCAAATTGATTTAAAAAGGCATTTTGCCCGCCCATTTCTGTAAGCCTGGTGCTGCGTGCATTGCGCAAAAATTAAGCGTGAAAGTAGGCCGATATTTATGCAGCAGGCTCACGAAATAAAAGCGCTTTCTGCATAAACGAGTTCAAGAAAATAAATTTCTTGGTTATACGGTGAAAATAGATAGACGTTAGTGTCAAGAAAACTCTTACTGTCGAAATTTATATTTCAGATTTCGGAGTAAAGTGTTATATCCGAGAGACCTTTATGGTCTATTAAAACGTTTTTGTTACTCTTTGGATGAAGCGATAAGTTAACGGGAATTGTTTCACTGTTTATATAGCAATACGTGTAGTGAAATGAAAATACTGTTCGTGAATGTTTTCGGTCACCCCTTTACTGTCTCGTGGGCCCTCGTATACTGTCTATATATGCGCAGTGTGTAACGTTAGAGAAGCACAGCGACACAAATTTGTCCATACATGACGTCACAACAGCACCCACGATATCCCAGGTTTATTTCTGATTGGTTGCTATCCTGCTTATCAGTGGCGTAACTAGAAATATTTTCTGGGGGGGGGGGCCGACCGGGGCCATGACTACCAAACCCTGCTAACTTCAAATAATTTTTTCTTAATAATTCATAAGTTTTATTTATCACAAATTTTTATAATATAGGCTTTGGAATCTATGGCAGGTTCGAACCGTCCTCTCTCACTTCCTGGTCATTGGTCAATTCCGAGCTTGAAATGCCCGTATACGCGCTCCTTGGATTGGCGAGTTAATTTCGACTCAGTCGGGGCCTTTTTTTTACCATTTGCGAAGAAAAAATGCTAAAAACACGAAATAAATCCTAACCGAGCAAATACATTTCGTGTAACGTGTTTTGAAATTTTCGGAAGGGGGTAATCAGGGCCAGGGAAAGGGGGTGCAGGGGAAGCATTGCTCCCGGGCCCGGGAGTTTTTCAGAGTATAGCTATTTGAACAAAAAAATCAGTAGTGGGTAATGATAAAAAAGATAATGAACATATGGTTTATTTTTTTGAATAAAAGTCAGGGAAATTCAACGCAGTCATGGCAATCCAAAACTAAGACTTCTTCTATATATAGGTAGAAATTTGCAAAAATTTTCCACAATTTAGGAGTACAGAATTGCAAAATTTTGCCCGTTTTCCGAGTACAAATTTTCAAAATTTTGCCCGTTTTCCGATTACAAAGTTTCAAAATTTTTCCCGTTTTCCGAGTACAAATGTTCAAAAATTTTCCCGTTTTCTGAGTACAAATTTAAAAAATTTTGCCCGTTTTCCGACTACAAATTTTCAAAATTTTGCCCGTTTTCCGAGTACAAATTTTGAAAATTTATCCCGTTTTTCTTTGCAATATTAAACAGTATGTTGATTTTATAAAATTAAAAAATAGGTGTTTTTTGAAAAACTTTGAAAATTTCCTAAATATTGCGAATTTATACACGTAAAAAATTATGCACATTTTGATTTGGGGAAAACCTGGAAAACTTTGTGAAATTGGATAAAAACTGTTGAAGATATTGCAAGTTTTTCCACGGAAAAACGCCGAAAATTTTGTAAATTTTTTTTCTCAAGGAAAAATGCTGAAACTTCTAAAAATTTCATCTCGAAAACCTGAAATTGTAGAAATGTATAGTCGAAAACAAGTTACAATTTTGCAAATATGTGCTCAGAAACTGGAAAATTTTGGACATTTGTACTTCGAAAGTGTTAAAAATATTGCGAAGTTCTTCACTTGAAAAAGCGTGTAGGATTTTGCAAACGAGGGGAAACCTTGTAAATTATTCTCAGAAGCTGCTTGTAAATTTTGCTCAGAAACTGTCAAAAATATTGCGAATTTGTCCACAGAAAATTTTAACTTTGGGAAAAACATGGAAAGTTTTGCAAAAACTACCTTTTCAAAGTTGGTTTGCAATTAACCTTAAATTAAAATGCATGAAACAAATTTTCTTACCTTTTTATTTCGAAATGAAGACTGACACAGAATTTGCACTGCTGGAATCTAATGCTTGAAGCCTTAAACCATGCAAGACACTGGCATATGGGTTAGGAAATTGTGACCATTCTACTATACTTGCAGTCAGTGCAGTGTTATTTTTCTCTTGCCTTTTTGAATAATGCCAACTTTTTAGTATATAAGCCAAACACCAGTACTCTAAAGGGTGCCGACATAGAGTCGGAAAAGACAGTAAAATCAATTAAAATGAAGATATTCTAATTTTGGAACCTCCAGGAATTAAACCTCGCCCTCCCGGCCCTTTGTTCATGATCCAGAAACGGACACGTCATGGACAAAAAATGTCGCACTTGCTGAACTATTCCAAAATGTGCAAAATCCTAGTGCAATTAGTGCAGCTGCAGGTGTTGAACTAATTAGGGGATTAGCTGTGATATCCTCTTCTTTGGTCCGCCGCCTTACAGATGCAAATTTAAGCCACAAATACCTCTTTCATTAACCAATTATTTCTTTTTTAAAATAACTAATTTTCCCTAACTTATAAATTTCAAGATGTGCAATCATTAACACGCACTGTATGCAAAATTTCTTAGGGGGGTGCCAGTCAGTCATCTGGGGTGGGCCAGGCACACCCGGCACCCCCCCTAGTTACGCCACTGGACTGCTGCTTATTTTACCTTAAATAGCTGAGCGCATTGCAACGCAACATATTCGGCAAGCTGAAAGTAGCATTGATTGATTTCTTGACACTATTATAGTCGTTGCCTTTTTTGCATGCCTATCATTTCCACGCACAGTGATTTCATGTTTTTTTCTCATTCGCTCCGAAAAAACGTCAAATCGACTGCGGAAAATATAACATGGAGGATTGACACGTTTTTTTTTTTTAATATACGTCTGCGTATACAGTGTATGCGTGAGGGCGATGCAAAAAGTAAAACAACCTATAGTTTATTAAAATCAAATAACATCTGAGTATTAATATTACAGTTAATTATATTCAGGGTTAACCATAACTTTGTTATCTCAATTAAGCAAATTTCGCTCGAGCGATTTTAAGTTTAGTTATAAAAAGTAGTTATGTTCGTTTTCACCTACCTATACAGTATACAGTATAGCGTACTAAATAGATGGCCTTAAATTAACAGGCAATTTCAAACTTATCATTGATTGAACCATTATTGTGCAGTTCCTAAACTTGACTACCTAAGTCATAAGGAGTTTTTGGTGAAATAGATTTAAGATGGCCAGTTGGAATTGGAATTAGCGCTATTCGTCAGCTTGTTTCTAACAAACGTTTAATGTTTGATCGACGCTAATCATCCGTGAGCCACTACATGTATGTTGCTACGTAAGTCAAAATATGTAGCAATTTCCATGAATTGATTTCACGCAAAATGGACATCGTTTACCGATTTCAAAACTTTAAAATTTTAAGATTTCCAAGATGGCGGATTACCACGCTTCACGTTTTTCCCTTCACGGTACATGTTACGTAATGGTACATGCATACTCGTAATTTTTCTCATTTCTTGGAAAGGCTATTGGTCAAGCTGAATTTTCCGGAAAATTGGTTGAAACTATGTGACGTCACTTTCGGACCGCTCTCGTTCGCCTGGATGAGGGGCGTATGACGCTCCGGAGCTGTTTACACGGCGCAGCGAGTGTGGTTATACATCCGAGAATCAATGTTTGAATGCGTCGGATAAAAATGAAGCTGTCCCTTTGGGCCCCACGTTCAACTCCAATATCGATCGACTCGTATTCTCTGGCGCAAAGGCTGCAAGGCAGGGACGCCAGGTTGGATGCCTTTTAACATTGCATTACGACGTGCGTGACATGTCTAGGTCACATGATGAGGTTGGTTAATCAGCAGATACGCGCGCGTGCCGACCACTCCCTCCAATCCGAACTTCAATCACAAATCAACGCACGGAGCAGCAGATGTAGAGTCGGGCCAACGAAATTACCCCCTAGCCGTGCCTTTTATATCTTCCCCTTTAATAATTTTCTTTTAAAAATTGCTGCGCAACGAAAGAAGAATGCGGGTAATCGTCTAATTTTGCGTCGTTTAGCCGAACTGCTTACCATACCGTATATTTACGCGTAAGCGCTTTTTACCACTTTTTTTTGCAGTTAATTTCTCTCGAGTAATGAAAAGCTACATTTTATCTAATGATGCATGCTTGTACATGTTCTTCTTTTAGAAAAAAAAAATCGATCCAAATAGCTCGGATCCGTTGAAAAAGGATTGGTCTATATCGTTATAAATTCGTTTCTAATAAAAAATTACATACAGAATACGTTTGATACATATAGTGCTGCACTTTTTCGAATAGACGTCGAAAGCGACTTAGACAGTCGGGTAGGCTACTCGGAGAAAAATTTTGCGAATCGCACTTTGGCAGTTGAAGTCACGCGTGAAAAATCGACGCAAGGTTTAGCGCTGTTTTTTAAACCAATTAACGCGTTGCTTTTCCACACGTGACTTCGCGACTGACAAAGTGCGTTTTGCAAAGTTTCTGTCTAAGCATTCTTATTAATTCGTATAGCACGATGTCAGCGACTCCGCACAAAAAAATATATTCCAAAATGTAACTGAAAGGTATTAAATGCCTGATTCCCACTGGGCAGAAGCACCGAGCGCGAACAGAAGTAGGACCAGGTTGAAAATAAAAAGCTATTAAATAGAAATTTGGATGAGCTGTAGCGCCACCTACCGAGGGCAGAATGCAACAGAACGAAGTGCGCATGCGCCTCACCTGCAGCAGGAAGAAATTCTGCCCAGTGGGAATCAGGCATGGCAGCGCTGTCAAATGGAAATGGTGTCATTCCAAAGCCCATAGGGTGTAATAGTGAATTGCACGATGACGTTACATTCTTAAAATCTTACTCGAAAATGGACCTCGATTGATAGCTTATTATTCCACCTGCACCAATTTGGAGAAAACGGTTTCCGCTTCCTATTAATGACATCTATCCCTTGAGCATTGGAGGCTCGGGCTTTCTTTCCTGCAATAATGCGTTTTGCGGTGTACGTCATTCTTTGGAAAATTATCCGCCGTCGAAGCGAATACATTTAAATCCTATAAAACGCGCCTAACACGATTTTCAACCATGCAAATTGATGCCTAACATGGATATCAAAGCAGAACATCCTTTGCTACTCGGAGAACTAATGGGATTCCCATTAGTTCTCACCCATCCCACCCTTCCTTGTTAAAATCCCAAATACGGGAAAATTAAAAATTTGTGGTTATTCAAAATTATTCAAAAATTATTCGAAATTATTCAAAATTATTTAAAAATGACAATTCGAAATTGTGATTTTGGGATCAATCATGACCAGACTTATTAGTCTGATTTAAATTGTATGATGATCCCCCCTGCCACATGGTTCTACAAGTTGTATGTACTGACTGCAGGGTAATGAATAGAATAGAATAGAATAGAATGTATATATGTAAAATGCTATATTCATCAATTATCACGGTGCTCAACAGAGTTGTTGAATCTGGATAATTTTACTCTATGATGCGACCTTAAACCTTAAACCTAAACCAGTATTTTGAGTTAGAGATGGGCGAGTTGAACTTCCGGCGAGTTTTCGAGTCGAAACGAGTTTTTTGGTGCTGAAATGTCGAGTTTGAGCAACTATTTCCGAGTCGTGAATTAAACTCGGAATTTCAACAGTTTCAAATCTCAAAATATTTAGCTCGATTCAAACAACAATAGCATCGGGCTACTTCACAGCGAATTAATGGTAGAGCAATTTTTTCCGAGTCAGTGAAACTCGAGTAATCGATTCCAATCAAAACTCGCGAAACTCGACTCTGCTCTGCAGTTCAACTCACCCATCTAAATTTTGAGTAGATAGCAGAGCCACCTACTGGCAGCGACATGTGCGAAAAGTACGCAAACAACTACTTGTATATATATATATATACAGACAAGAAAAAAATAACAGGACTACGGATCCCTTTAATGTATATGAGTAGGATCACGTTGAACTTGTTACCAGTCGCTTGAAAACCAGTGTCGCTTAGTGGTATTGCAGACGCTTACCACTAAGCGACACTGGTTCTCAAGAGACTGGAAACAAGTTCAACGTGCTTCTACAATATACAGTACAATGTACAACTTATAAAAAACGTCGTTTCTAATATTTATACAAATCCTTATTAATCTACTCAAATGGAGCACCAATGAGTTCAATTTGTTCCATAGACAAAAATCAAATCTAGCGACAAGATGTGACTCGCATTTGGAAATGGGTGCTTTCTGCTCACGAAGGCTCTCTATTATAAATAATTGCTTTTATTTGGTAAAGACAGTGGACTAAAGTAGACACCCGAGCACAAAACTCCACAACGGCGCTTCCATCAAAGCCTATCAGAGGAAGGGTACGAGAAAGAGAGAAAAGAAAAAGCAGGAAAAGTCCCAGGTGGTGCAGTCTGATGTAACAACAAAGTATAGGCGAGCCATCAACGTGATCCTTCTCATACATGAATAATATAGTGTGGGTAAAGTGCTGGCAAGTGATCGGAAGGGATTTACGAGAAACCGCTGGTCGATCAAACCCAGCTTCTGGTCGCCGGCCCGAAGTGTTGTTTGGATAGAAATTCAAAATGTTTTGCGCTGGTCATTACTGGAGCTTGTGCATCGCAACGCGGAGCGCATCTACATAAAATATACCATTGGCCAGGTTTACAATATAAATAGAACCGAGTTGAAGTTGTTTGCAAAATACCGGCAATAAAACACGGAAGTTCGAAATGCATGCGTAATGCACCATTTCTACAGGATGCCCGATAAGCAACGACCAGATGTACGTTCCGAAGAAGAAAATGCATGCAATCAATGACTTAAAGCTTGGAGTATACATGTAATTCATTAAGGGAGAATATTCATAAACATTGTTATGCAAATCTCACAAGAGTGAATCGATCTTTATGTAAAAACCAAATATTGTAAAAAAATTCACTGAAGTGGGATTGATTTGTTCTACTAAGTTTTGGTTTCTGAAAGAGTTAATCAATTTTTTAAAAATTTCTAATTAGTTGGGGAAGTATTTCTCACATGCGCAACATAATATGTTAAACAGTGCCTATATATGTAACAATATTATTACACTCGCTCAACTAAACAACATTTTTATCGAAGTCAAACGCGATTTCTATGTACCCCTGAAAGTAGGCAATCACTGCTTACTGGAAAGCTTTACAGATTGCCGCATTACTTGATTTTCAAAAACATGTTTAAAGGGTGGAAAAACGCCTGCCTTTAATATTAAATAATTTCAAATCAGCAAAAAATTTAAAAATAAATCATTGAACCGAAATTTTCTAGACGAAGCAACTCTGTTAACTGCGAAAATAACAATGTACGATTGCTTTTACAAATAGTATTTCATACAAAAATTCGACATTTCTACTTTTTCTATAGTAAGTTTGAAATAAATAGATTATAATAGCATATAAATGTAAACTTTTCATATAAAACCTAAGTTATTACTTTTTTATTTTTGCAGTTTTAGCTGAGCTATAGGTAAACACGTACGTCATAAAAACATAATAAAAAAGTTCGAAACATTTTTTAAAACAATTTTTGGCGGAACCGGTTTCCTAAATATTGTGTTAACCATATTGCATTACGCCAATTGTAAACACGAGTTCCATTTTTATTTCAATTTCAAGCGAATGTAGGTTTCAATCCAGTAGAGAAACGACTTTCCGTATTTTATTAGCCAACAATATACTTCTGTAGGTAATGGAGCACGTCTAAATGACCTTCTTGTTTTCCTCTAAATACCCTTAGGAGTAATGCATTTCAATCTAGACCATTCAATCCATACATTTGGGAAATAAAGGAAAACCTTTCATTAAATTGGTTGACAAGATTCTGGCCAGTCATCAATTTAACATTAGCCAATATTAAAACGTTGAAAAAACTAGGGCACTGAGCAAAGAAACAGCGTCACATGTGACCTACAAGTAAAACGTGCACGGAATTTTCATTTTTCTAATCGGTTTAGACACGTGATGGTTGATCCAAGTCATAACAAAAAACACCTTTTCATATGCAGTATAATACCAAATAATCGTCTGCTTGTTAAAGTTATCTATTCTTAAAGCAAATGTTGCGATTTGAAAGACAAATCTACGTCACTTCCGGTATAAATCCACTCGAGATCGTTCGTTAATGACAGTATACGACATTATTACACCATCTTTTAAATGGACGAAACTCGTCCTCCGCTGTAGACTGACGATCGAACGAAACCAGAGATACCAGATCTTGTTGTCACGCTGCGTAGACAGATAACTCGTGTTGCATTTTTTTTTACAAAATCGTAGGTTTCTTCTTATCATGCAATGCGAGCATACACGCGTAATACCTCGGGTGTTAGCAATGACACGGGTCAGATTACATCTCAGTCATACACCGTTTTGGGATTATGCAATAACCTACCCCCTCCCTCCTCCAACATCATGCAAGAGGGGTTACATTTCCGAGCCAGTACAATTTTTAGATGGACAAGTTGGTTGGATTTGGCAGCGCGTCTTAACTATAGCGCTCTCGCCAGTCTTTCCAAAAAATCAATGAAACTGCAATATCTTTTAACCTGTTCATGACATCTTCCATTAAGGTTTGATGAGCAATTTTTTTTCTCTCTCTCTCCTGCTTTTCCTTAGTAGTAAATCTGTTGCAAATTTGTTGAAGTGGAGGAGAGGAGAACGCGCCACTCCAAACTACTTTTCAGCTACTAGCACCCGCTCGCACTTTGTCAATCTATTATTCGCCTACATCAAATAAATCAACGACCAAGGCCTAACTCGGAGAATTAAAACAAATTCTTGTCAAGTGCGACGCAACTCGACAATGTTGTCAGCATTTCTCCGCGGATGGCCTGAGGGACGCTTGCACTTTTTTCTTTGAAATTACTCCCAGAAGACAGCAGATAAAGAGCTAACAGATTGCATTGGATGACCAACGCAACCTTTCCTACGCGGCTCTATACATTGTGTCGTGACCGTTGTCCACTTTGAAGCTCGGAACTACGTCTATAAAACACCCATTGTTGGCGAGGATCTGGGTTACGCTACTGCATAAATCACCATCAGTTGATCGAATCTTGCGAATGTTAACTTTAAAAGTTCGATAACAAACGCAAATCAAAGAGCACATTCGTAGGCAAAATCTAGATAAACATGCTTTGAATAAGCATTACTTATTCGCACGATGGGAATATTACTTTAAAAAAGGTACATTCAAACCAGATCTCTCAGCTTCTTGCATACTATGTGCTAAACATATACCAACCTGGCCTCTATCACTATCACAATGCACTCACCCAGAAATTAAAAAACTCACAACAAACCATAAACTTCCTAAAATTGAAAATTATAATGAATTTTTAGAAACATACCTGGCCAACCCAAGCGAACTCACTATGTGGCTTATATACATGTACCCTATAGAGCAGCCTCACAATATGGAACGAGATATCAAGCCCAATTTGAATAATTTTCCAAAGTGCACCAAAAAAAAATGACAAGATACACACTACTTTATTCTTCTAACTTAACCTTATGTACTACCTCATTATTTCATATATTGAAAATTATTAATTGTAAAACAGTCATCAGAACTGAGAGATTACTTAATTTTCTGGAGGTAAAGCACTTCCGTGACAATGCAACGAAACGCGTGCTCTATACAAGTAGTGTACAGGGTACAAAGCTTGGTTAAAACTACGTGCTCATGTGCAACTAAATGTATTACGTTTTACTGGAATTTCTATGAAAGTACACGATATTCGTCTATTTTCAAAACGGGTATCTTGAGAGTCAGTTACATTTCTGCAAGAAAATTTGTGCAAATTGTGCAGTTGTCATGGCAGTCATGATTAAAAAAACTACCGTTATGATTCAGACAATTTCTAGCACGATTCCAAAAACGGCTAGTTCGATTCAGAAAACTTATGATCTGATTCAAAAAGCTGATATTGTGATTAAGAAAACTTGTGGTCTAGCTGATCGAAAAACCTGGTGGCCTATTCAGTAACTGATCTGGAAGGGTTTTTTGAATGAGACGCAAGATCTGACAGCAAATGTTGAAAGCGCCGCCAGCGCACATACGAGCTTAAAAGCCGACGGAAGACACTTTAGATAATTTAACTGGATTGCAATCTGGGCCATTAACGTAGCTAATGGCGGTTTCATTATCTAACCGCCATAATCTAACCAGAGTAGTTACAATCGCCATTTACACCGATATAAATAAATAACTAAACGGAATTCTCGTCAAATCTCGTTCCCATCGCAAATTATTCCCGAATAAAGCTTTTGAAAGCTGATAGGGTCTCGATGGAGACAGGACGCAACTTCGACGAATGGGAGCTCGGGGAGAAAAAGCGAGTTTAAAATCGATAATGGGCCAGGCGCGTGTCACCTGATCAATATAGCGTTTGCTAAAAACCCGTGTTTCTGAACGACATCCAAGAAATAGAACATAAGCAGACGTACGCGTGTAATGGCCTACAGGTTGAGCCTAATAAGAGAAATGGCGTCCCGCGCGCATTTTGCAATGAGGATGGTGGGGAATCATCGCTAATGAACCCATAATGGCTTCAATTATTCATGGGAGACAGTGGCAAAGTGGGGATTCTTGTACAGGCAACGAGATTAAAGGGATTACACAATCTGCGAAAGCACGCGCCAACAAAAGTTTAAAAGCAGTGTCTCACGGGATGGGCCAGGCTTGGCATTGATCAATACACTTCCTGAACCGACATACATCGCAAAATGGGACCATTTGTACTACGATAAAAAGATAGGGGCTTCCCGGATGCAAGTAGCGCCACAGGCGGCGATACCGGAAAATTCGCTATTCGTAGTGTTTTAAACAACAACCGTTATCTTATGATGATGCTAAACCCCGCAATTCACATGATACGAGACTGTTAGATAAACATTGCTTAAATGAAAATAACTCTTTAGGTTTGCATAAAACGTGTGAAGTCGAATTTCATTAAAGCCAACTCGTTTATTACAAATCATAGATAATAAGAACTAATTTCTAATCCCTGTCATATTCGAATAATGTAAATTTGTTCGTTGAAGACGAACTCGGATAATACAAATTTTCGGTTTGACGGAGTAATTTTCGAGTATTCGAGCATTCACGCTACATTTCGTTCAGACGAATCCAAGACATTTTGAGAAAATATCGCGAAAGAAACAATTTTAGATAAGGGATTATAGTCCAGGAAAGCCATAACAGTGAACTTTGAAAGATTGTTGTAAGAAAGATTTTTTTTTTTTTCTGACATCTTATAATATGAACTAAAATTTATAAGGACAAATTTTGACGTCACTTGGGAGTTCGTTAGCATAAAAATTTAATTCTGCTTTTCATCATAGATAAAAATAAATATATATGAAAACATCACAGGAAATGGTTGGTGCATTTATTTAACATGCTATTTTCCGTTTGATTTGGCATTATTCCTATAGTTCTTAAAATTCTTTAAAATTAAGCGCGGCAATTGGAAATTCAGTAAAGACACCTGCCTGCCCTAAATTCTAAATACTGTATATTACGTTATAATGATGAAATATTCGAAAAATACTCAACTATATAGAATGACTAAAATCGATAGATACTTTATCTAAATATCTAGATATATACATGTAGGCCTACACATGTCTAGCTGCAATACTTCACCTGATGAAAAAAAGCAAACTACGATGGCAAGGAGATTTCTTCTTTAAATTAAAAAAACATCAGATTCCCGCACCGCTTATCAAAGCATATTAACATTCATAAATACTTGTATGAATGGCGTACGAGTGTTTTCTGCATGCATAAAAATAATGTTTATAAAAAAATGTTCGCTTTTGGAAATACTCGAGTAAGAAAGTAATGCATTTTTCTATCGATCGATTCGCAAGCCGGCAATACTCCACACGGCAAATTAAATTTTGCTAAAATTTAAATAGCCTTGCAAAACTACCGAAGCTCTAAGAATGCCAACCAAAGAATAATTCGTTTACAATCCTTTACATACGCAGAATAAATAACAAAGGGAAGAAAAAATTGAATTTTTTGTTTCGCAAATATGATGTGCCAATTAAACATACTAAAGGACGGCTCAGTTTTAAGTGACACAAGCCTAGAAAACGTAAAGTATAGCATTATGCATTACATTTGCAAAAAAAAAAAAACTTGCGTGGAAATTAATGCACATGCAGATACAGCTTTTGAAAAGACCTACAGCGCTTAAAGAAGACCTACATACACTATAACGATGACTCCCATCGTCAAAAAAAAACTTTGATAGAGTTTAATGCATAAACGTGCATGTACATAACAAAAACATCTAACACGAATAGCAGTTATATCTTGTTAAAACAGGCATGTTGCAACAGCCGTATATAGAAAGACACAAAAGCAGACGTGTTTGAACCTCGTAACGCAACATACACTTAGATATTAAAAAGGAAAAAAACGCAATTAGCGCAAACATCTTTTGTGAAAATTGCCTTTTTCTCATTAACACCTTCTTGCATTCCTAGGCAAAAAAAGATGAAATTTACGGAAATATAAATGAAAACACCTTTACGAATGTAAATGCATAAATAAGCTCAGATTAAGGATTTTTGAAAGCCGTAATGCCCTAAGGACTAAAATTATAATTAAATTTAGTCGCGGCCAGGTATCTTTAATCACTAGCTGTTTAGCAAATTCATCTTAGACAAGAAACCAGTAATTTTAAAGAAGGAAAGATGCTGTGACCAAAAGAAGTTAAAATATCATTGTAGCAATTTTAATTTCATCTACTTTCGTTAGCTGAAATCTCCCTCTATGGTAGACTACTACATTCATCAATATTGTACTAGTGCATCCATGACTGCTCATACGCTTGCATAAGGAGGAAATCTCAAAATAACACTTGCATGCAAATGTTAGCAATACATACAATTGTAGTATTTACTGGAATATATAGTTTAAAAATAACTTGTAACAACTGATGCATTTCCCAGGATTGTAATCATAAATGCTACCATAATCAACTTTGCAATAAGAACTCACGAGATAACTTCAATTGCAACGTTTCATCTCGTTTTATTATAATCGTTACGCTATTTTTTCCCCATGGACATGCATCCATTGGTCCATGGTTTAATCGCCAATTAACCAGACCACAATTTTTATTCAAAGAAACACTCTTCAAAGAGCATGGTCAGATAACTTCTAAAAGCAAATCCCACGACAAAACATTCCGTCATACAGCTAGCAGTACACACAATTGTATACATGCCGTGTCGATGTAAATGAAAGCATAGCCTACATGTCAGCGCATAGTTCACATGTTCCTGAACACATCCCTTCCCCCTCTTTATTTTCCCACAGGCATAGGTCGGTATATATGCTTCAATTTCGATGAAAGCAGTTGCTAGAATTTCTAAGCATGGGGAATGTTTGCTCTGGGTCTATCAAAAATCTATATGCATTTTCAATGTTTGAGAAACCGTACTCTCAATGTATATATGCACACGTATATAAAAGATAGAATAAAATCGAATTTTTTTTTCAAGCTATAGGCAAACAAAATGATGAAAAGCTCGCGCAGAAATAAGATGGATTTCAATTCCATTTTCACCCATACAACTCTGCTCGCAGTAATTGACTTTAAAAGCACGACAAACAAGATATACGGGAGCTATTAAAATTCAGCTTGGAAAAAAATGTATAATACACGCGAAGATGTAACCTTAAAGTGGCTGTGTATAAGAAAATGCGTAAAACGATGTACACACACGCGTTTCTTGTAACTTATATAAGCACATCAGCTGCAAATGGATTAAATCGTATAGCCGATATAACAGAGAAATGAAATATGAAGCTAGACAATTCCGAGATAAAAGACAAGCAGATTCACTCATTGATAGTATCAATAGGTCTACTTGATCCTACAGGCAGGTTCATCTTCTATAACATTTAAAAGAATTATTTTAAACCATTTGATAATGTCAGAAGAGCAACTTTATACTTGTAATTTTGAACGTGCATGTGTTAGTGGATTTGAAATGGGTGAAATTTACATGTACTGTAAAGATGAAATATGGTCTACATACATTATTCCTATTTCAGAAATTGACAACTTGACGACCTTAAATGGCGTTTTTTTTTTAAAAAAAATAGTTTAGCAGAGCGACATATCAACTATCAAATACTTGTACTACTGGCATTACGAATATTTACTTTAGCTCATGTTAAAAACAAAATACAAGGAATGAACTTATAGTGTTATGTAAATAAATGAGACATGTTCCGAAAATATTTATCAAATCTTGCATAATCGAAACCACTATTACGTTTTACCCTTCTGGTTTAATAAACATTAGATGTTACCTACGAAACTATGAGTAAACGTTTTATTGACATAAAACGTAATCTCTGCTCTTTCCTTGACCGTTAAACTACGGATTATGTCCGGTTTTGTTTACATCATGCATTAGCATGCAGCTATTCAGGTCAGCGCTTGTGCGCCGAAGCGTTCAAAAAGTAATAAAATTGACCCGAAATGTTTTGAAAACCGCATTTTCCAAACAAACATTTTCAAAAACAACTTTCAAAAAGTACCACATACAAAAGATGCAGATTTCACGCTCTCAGCGAAATACAGACCAGTCATGTACTGTAAACAGTTCGCTGCAAACCAAATCGGCCACTGCTCAAAAACGACACGTTGCATCAACTGCGATTAGGATAACTCGCGATGAAATCCGAATCGCTAGTTTATTTTCTCGGATTAAAACCGGGTTTAATCGTCGATTACATTAATCGAAGTTCGGCGCAGCTTGGCTTAAACAAACAGACGAGAACAAAGCTGACATTATGGAAGCGCAACTTCTAGCTCATCCCCCTGAAGGGATTAAACTCACGCTACAATGCACTTTAACAAATGATTTGGCAGCAGAATATCAGATGTTGGGCAAGGGTGTCATCGTCAAACAGCTGCTGAATATAATGCTGATTAAACGCAAATGCAGTTGCAGGGCAGATTAGATATACGAGTATATATAGTTTGCATACTTGCACGTTGGAATATACGCGAGCAATGTTGCGATGCCTCCGAGGCTCCTCCTGAAGAACTCGCATCGAGAGCTATAGCTAGGGCACATTCATCTCCATAAGTCTGAATGCCACATCTGCCTATAGATCCACATCAATAACCGAGGATCCCCACAAAAAAATAAAATAAAAAACTACCCTAATCTTACGCACTTCATCGATGCATCGTGCATTTATATCATACTCGCTCGTAGGAGCATTCCACCAAATCATTACGAATTACACGTATAGCTTATGTTCGTCTTTGTAATGCCCTTTTTTCATCATCCATGTAAGGGCATTCTAGGAATATTGATGCCAGGCTGCTGCTTTTTTTATTACTGCTTCCGCGTATACAAGACCGATTTTGTTTGTTTTTTGAACCTCTCTGAAAGGAATTTCCGAAGCTCAGAATTTTCATACAAGATCAGGTAGAAAAGTGCGAGCCAGCATTCTGAGAAAATTCCTTCCATTAGGCCTAAGTGCAAATGCGAAACGCTCTCGGAGAACGAGGCAAAAAAAATAAACTAAAATGGAAATGAGATGCGAGGGACATTCGCAAAAAAGTACTGTATGCATTGACATTTACACAAATCTGCGAAAATTATTTTCCAAGGCATTGAAAGTCCCGTGTACCTTCGCAATTTTTTTCTACATAAAGATTTTACTGAGAGCTGAAATTACCTTAGAAGCTGAAAATTTAAACATCGCTCGTCCACTAACTATGAACACAAATTAGTGTAACGTAAATTCATGTACCCAAACAAGCACTGCTTCGTTTCTCTAAACGTAAAATACATGAATAAAGTATTTTGATTAGCCCTCGCTTCACCGCACAACAGCTTTTATTTTTTTTTCGACATTAATAGCATACATGTAGGGAAATGGTTGAGCGTATCAACGTATAGCGCTGTCGATTTCTAAGATAATTTGTCTTTCCTTAGCAATTTTTTAACTGAATTTTACATTACTTAGAGCATACTGATTCAAGAAAGGTTGCATCAATACCTACAAAGAAACGCTATTTAAATTTACATGCCAGAATAATAGAACGGCGGATCTTGATAAACATTTTCGAACAGCGTGAAATTAATGCTAAACTCATGCAGATTTGATCATAATACAAATTGGAAAGCAACAAGATGAAACATGTTAAGAGTTCTCTTCAAATTTGATATACTAGGTACTGACAACATTGCCTAGAGCGACACATCTTGTGATAAACGGATGTGTATTTAGATGTTTGTTTTTTAAAATTTCGATTTGCTTCTATAAATGATTAGCTTATTCTTGACCAGTTGCGGGATTTTTCCAATAAAAGGTAAAATGAATAATCCTTGGGGGTACAAGCACCCCACCCCTTCAAGTTTTCAACAGAATTTTGAAAAGCGTCGTTCAATAAACCATCCTTAATCTAATATTAAATGTAAATTATCCACAGGCCACTTCCTCGGATTTTTTTCAAGATGTTTCTAGAAATTCACATACATGTAGTTTTTCCCCTACGCAACAGTACGATAATTGCGGAAATATAGACAGTGTTTTTAACTTTTCCATTGAGTCACGTTGTGTTTTATGCAACTGCCAATTCTTCTAAACTTCAGCTCAGCATCCGGGTTTCTTCTATACACAAGCCCTCGGTTTATCGCATACTTTGTACGAAATTAACAACCTGATTCGACATTAAAAGACATTACAAACGCTAGACTGGTTGTTTTAAGAGAAATTATGGGTCCTTAGAGTTTTAACAGTATCCAATTGCAGACTAAATATAAGGAGGACTGCTTCCCAAATAAAAAAAAAAAAAAAAACATCGATGGTCATCGTCTGGCAAAACATGGTTCGCAAAAAAGGGGTGTTTTGTGGCCAGTTGCCAAGAGAACATAAGGTGTCAATGGTCATTTGAAACGAGCGAGGCGAGCAATTGGCGCTAACCCTAGCGGGAGGGGTTATGGACGAAGATGGCACCATTTGTATGTATTTGGTTCTTCTAGCCTTCCTTCCTTCCTTTCGCAATGACATTTACACATGGGTAGACGTCTGTCTCCCATCTCACTTATCCCTTTTGGCGACGTTTTTTTCCCCCCATAAAGACTTTACTCCAAATTCGCTCGTATATTCGGATTAAGCCCCAGCCAATAAAAGAAAACCGAGTATCAAACCGAAATAATTAATAAGTGGAGACGAGGAAAAACCTTAAATGGCAAAAAGAAACAGTTGGGTTTTAGTGCTTGCCTGAGAGGGAAACGAAAATAAAAAAAAAATATACGATATGGCTTCCTCCATCGCCACATTCAAGCGGATGGAACTGCGATTATTTCCCGACACGCAACCGATGCATTATTCTTTTGCGGAAAGAGGACATACCGTACAAAAAGTCGATGGATGGAGTAGCACGTACGTGATGCGAAAAGGACTTGTTGGAAATAGGTTAGGGTTAGCTTAATATGCATTCGAAGATCTCGTGTCGTACGTTAAAATTACAGTGAAACCTTTTACTTTGAACAGCTCTATACATTGAAACTGTGAACATTAAACAATTTTTTTCTCAATAGAAGCCCATGTTAATTTTTTTCTATATATTGAACTCCACATACTATGAACAGTGAACGCTTTTCATCGGCCATCCCCTATTCTCCATTGGTAAATTTAACAATTATTTAAATTGTAATTAAACTACTTTACAGTAATTAAAGTACGTACAGTACTGCATACTGAACTCTAAAAAGCAAAAAGGAGAATGAAAGTGTTCATATTAATGAAATAAGGAATGAAAAGGAGTAACGAAGTGATAGGGAAAAAACCCCTAGACTAGAAAAACACCAGACTTAATTGTCTTTTGACCAGTCTGAAAATGAAGTCATTTCTAGTTTAAATGACGCCAATTCAGCTTTAAAGACGTTGAAATTATTTGCCTTTCATAAATTTGACACCCTAATTTCAAGTGTATTAATGGCAGAAAAGACCATCATAGAATACAACTACTTGCTGTATATGACAATCGTCCAAAGATGCAGAAGTCGTTAATTTCTCACTTTAAAAAAATGAAATACAGCATCATTGTAGTATTAATAGGATCAGTCTGAATAGTATGTAGAGTATAGTCATAAAACACGTATTAATTTTTTTTGAAAAACTTTAATCATATTTGTAATTTTTTCTATGCATTGATTAAGACCTGTCAACATTGAAATAATTTTAACGTCCCAGAGGTGTTCAACGTATAAAGGGTTCACTGTCCCTCATGTAAATGCATTCTGCTGTAATGTAGCCAACTCCGAGGAGTGTACTACAATACAGCTTTGTGTAAGGATGTCCGCATTTGCATTGCATATAAGTCAAAAGAAAATTGTGGTTTTACAAACGATTCAGCAATTGCGCTTTGTGGCTACGACCAGGGCATCCTGTTACATCTAGTTGTTGTTACGTAAGGCTAAGGGAAAAATTTGTAAGCGTTCGGCGGCAGGCTTTGTTCGTATAATCGATACTTTTCGCATTTGGAGCGCATCTGAGCTTGTTGAGGACAGAAAATGGAAAACGTTGCACTTATCACATGGCTGGTCATCGTTCAATACCTGAGTTTCAGATCAACAATTTGCTAACCCCTGAATGCGGGCAATCACTGCTAACGGGGCATGGCACTTGACCCAGGGTAATGGGGTTTGCAACGAATATGTCAACGCTACCAGCTGTATACTACGCTCCTTAAAAACTGAAAGTGACTCTCCGATTAACCACTAAATGGAAGCGACAATCGGTTATTTATGACTAAAGATGATGGCGGAATTTAGCACCACATTGCATCGATGGACAATGAATGGTCCCATTTTGGAGCGTACAATTTTTCAACAAGATTTACGATCAACTTCATTTCACATCGACTATAAGGTATTCAAATTAATGCTAATTAAGGCAACGATTGGCGGGCACACTTTTTCATGCTGTTTTCTCGCGCGTGCCCCCTGGTGCGAAAATTGATAAGTAGTGAGCAAGCAGGCTCCAAGTAGGAGGCCGTAAAAATAATAAGACATTAAAGTTTATGGTATTAGAAGATGCGAATGAGTGCGGGCAAAGGCAATTTAACACTGTGGTATAAACTAGAACGTGGGCCAACTGCGTATAGATATATATGCCTCGAGCTAGAGCTGAGTTTTTTTTTTTTTTTTTTTGAAAAATGAGCTCTCACCTCCGAAATAATGCCAGGCCCATTAGTGCCTGAGCTCCCACATTTTTCACACTTCCTTTCACTATAAATTTGTATTTTCATCGCATAATGTCGTCCAATGCTCTACCCTAAAATATTGTTATAGCCATTTTCGGTAGCATTCTGTCATTTATGCGATGTACACAAAAAGCATAAAACACGATGCTTTCATTTCCAGTCGACAAGCAGTTTTTCATCGAAAAACATATATAGGCTACGCATCTACCTACAAAAAATTACTCCGAATATAGGCTTAAGAGGGCCGTGGACTCTCCTGGAGCAGAAACGACATTAAGCGAAATATTTTGAAGCGACACGACGACGAAAAGCCCTCGGATGATAGATGCACTTATCAAACGCGGGGTGGCGCGCGAACAAACGTTGATATTAGGAAAAACCAAGTACGTTAACGTCGTGGTAAAATGAGACAAAAATTGGGATAATGAAGTGCCAAAACAGGTCGGGAAGAAATTAAGCGTTCAAAATGGAAAATGAAGATACACCCGCATACTCTCAGAAATTAGCTTCTTTCTGCTAAAAATCCAATTAGCAAGTTGTTTAGTTTCACACATATCATGTTGCTTCCTCTTATTCCTGAACAATTAAGGGGCCGCTATAAAATTGTATAATTTCAAAACTGAAGGGAGTTAAAAAAATTGGAGTGAACCGAAACCTACGAAATACGACAAAGCACATACGTTTAGCATTTCATATTCTCTGTATCTTCTAGAACGTTTTTTTTTGCAATGACAAATTTCAGAAACATTCACTGCTTAGTTTTCATCACTAAATAAATATAAGGGGTCCAATTTAATGCACATATACGAGCGTCTTCACTGGTTTCACACGAGCCAATTCGAATTTCTAATCGTTCGGACAATGTCACTCGATCACCATCAAGAATAACCTTAAATTTGGTCAAGAAAACCATGCATGAATTAAAAACAGGGTCATCTAATTTCCCACTTCACTTAAGCATCTTTTCCAAGTTTCCAATTTTGACATCAAAATACGCTATAGTTACCGTGTTCTAGGCCTACAGAGAAAATAAAATCCAGCTACATGTATTCCAATTCCTAACATTGGATATATTATTGTAAGCCGACGTAACTATAAACACGACACGATTGTCCTATTTTAGGTTACACATATTTGTTAACTTGAAGAAGAAGAAGAAAAAAAGAAATTCCTCAAATTTATTCAAAACAGTAAATTCGAAGTACTCAATCCACTAAATTTCTCAGTTCTGCAAACTTCATCTCGCCAAAGCGTGTCAAATGCATAATCTAACATTTCCATTGCACCCTATGGGAATTCGTACTGGATTTAGAAATAGCGCAAAAAATAAAGATTGCGTGCATGTAGACATGCAATATCAGACAGTGAAATCACTTTCCATATATCACTTTCATTGCAAGGTATACCATTTCGGGTTCATTTATAGCGTTTGCAACCGCTATACTGCATCGTGTTTATGGTGGTCTCCAAAGCGCGACTGAATTATCCATAAGGATATTTTTGAACTATTTCAAAATGAGAACTAATACTTCGACATAGGCACCCTGTAAGCACTTGACCCGAGCTTATAAAAAATGCGTTGTCTGTAGAAGAATGAAAAACACAGATTGTGAATGAATTTCGCAAAATTCCTCTGGGCCTTTGTTGCCAAGGAGATTCCTAAGCTGCATGAACCAACCCATAATACCGAATTTCTGATTACCTTAGCACAAACTCAACAGCTGTTTCAATTAGGAAAAAGTTTGGCCAATTTTTGAAGAATATTAAATCAAAAAACACAATCAACACATACTTATCAAATAAATCTCAAAATCTCAAAATTTCGCGGAATTTGCGATTCAAACGTAAAAAGCCATAGACAACACAAACGTAAGCGCGCCAACGCCGCTCGGCGATCAATGACGATACTAATTCCGTATTAAAGGAAACCCAATATTGGCTAGTGTATTTGAAAAACGAAATAATGAATAGGCGACTATTATTGGTGGTGGCATACGGGCGGTTTATGGCTACTCTGGGACAGCGTTCGGCGGTCGTATTGCGGATTTATCAAATTGTAAATTACGAAATAAGCTCACGATTAATTACTGGGGAGTGTAAACAAAAGCGTGGAGCAGGGCGATTCGCCAGACGGAGTCACGTGCATGACGAAGAAGCGCCGTAGAGCAACGGGGCCAAATTTATCGCCTTTGACAATGGTCAACTGCATGCTGCCTATTTCCACAGGCAGTCCACGATCGCAAATAACAGTCCGTGACTCCATTACGAGTGTAATATAGAGTTGAGTGTCATGACTGGCCCTCGATGCCGATCGATAAAAACATGATCTCAGGGAGGGTTTTTTTTTGGTACCGGTATACTGTAAGGTCGCCTTACTGCATAGCCAACAATATCCGGAATTTATGCAAATGAACAGACAACACTCTTTCCTTTTCCCTTTCATTTCTCGTGAACTAAACCCCATGCGGTTACACTCTTTCAGAAATGAAATTATTGAAGCGTAAGGGTGAGAACATGCTCATAGAATGTTTATTGCAGGCGCTTATCACTCGGTGTGCACTAGCGCCACCAAGCGGGATAAGAATATGGCATTCGTTTAAATGCGGGCGCACACAAAGAAAGCTAAGCCAAGACAGTCTGAGCTCACAAAAAGCGTTGATGAGCTTTAAAGAATGTTAAAAACACTATTGAAAACAGATTTTTAAGACACAAAGTGGCACACAGATCAGTATTGGTCAAAAGTGTAGCCATGCACGATGTGAATGTTAGAGAGCACGTGTTTTTTTTTTAAAAACATTACTTCTATTACCGGTATTTTTGTATTGCCGCTACTGTTATCTATTCTGGGAACCAATGACAAAAAAGTGCACGTTTATACGGAACATAATTAAGCATGTTTCAACGCTTATATTAGCGTTCATAGTGCGCCCCAAAGCTGTAAAAAAAGCTGAAAACAAGCACGAAAGAAGCGTAAAGAAGCCCGTCGAAATAAAGTATTCATTGTATTCTTAAAACCTAACGCTCCTTTGACCGTATTAATGAAAGACTATTAAAAAAAATAAAGGCAGAATTGGATCTTTTTATTTCCAGACTCTAGTTAAGATAACAGCATCTGCCACACCGATTCCATACAATTTCAAGCTTAAATTGCGCGTAAAACTGATTTCTGGACTCATTTCAGGCATTCAGTTATACGAGAATTTGAAACTGTGAGTCTTTAAATCATCCATAGCAGCATATCATGCCATAGTTTTCATTTTCAGTTCAGATATTTTTACTTTCAAAAGTGGTGAAGTATTTTCCACACTTCTCTAATCCCTCAACAAGCTTCTAAAAGGGAACAATTATTGCGTTTTACCCAATGACGTCAATGTGAATTCTCACATGAGGAGAGAGTTCAGTGTCTCCTTTTATGTTTTTTGATTGCAGACAACCCCCAGCGATGCCCTTTCCCTGACTTTCTCACGAATTTAATTCGTTCGCCTATTATGGGTTTCCAACGTTGCCGAGGTCCATTGCCCAGAGCGCCCTCGGAGGCCGCAGACCACCGACGGTGTATTCGGGCGGAAAACGATCGAACGACCAACAGAGAGGAAAATAACAGCCTGTTTTTTAAGGTATAATGTGCATGCGGCTGGATGAGAAATCATTGATAGCAAGCAGTACGAAGTTCAATTTTGACAGCCAATTTGACATCCATTATGCCAACATCCCTACGACGTCCAATTTCTTCAAAATTCATTCTATGCCATATGCTCCTAGCTTCTCTGAAAAAACTACAGAGTGTCTATAGAGATCTGGGAACCTCTGAATCTCTGCTGTGTAAATGTCTAAAATGTAGGCCTATGTTAGTAATCACAACTCATTTGTTTAGAATGTATATAATTGTCATGAACACCTCTTATAAAAATATGTGAACTTGTATATGACGTGCATCAGAAAAAAAGCTGATTGAAAATGTGCAATTTCATAAAACTAAGCAGAAAAATCTGTCATGTGAATGAATAAGCTATTCACCGTTTGGCGCTTAATATTTTAAATGTTCATATTCATTCATTGAACTGCTTTTCCCGCCTGCCAAACAAGTTTTTCAAAAAATCCTAAATCAATTGATGATCGAGTCACTGTGATCGTATTAATCGCTCTTTGGTCATAATCGTCAACATAATGCATACGACATACATGTACACTTATACGACACACCGTTAACAAACGTGATCAAGTCAGTGAATTAAGATGCGTTTTATCACAAATGGCAATCCAATTACGATTATTACGCTTGGCGAAGTCTACATATTTGATTGCAAGAGGCGGAACATCGTTGGTGCAAGTCAAGCATTAACAAGGCCCAGCATTTGGGCATTATTACTGTTGTTTGAACAAAAAATATGAATAAATGTCTTATAAAAAAACCGGAATTCAATTCTAAGACCAAGATGCACACAGCTTGATAAGTTGCACACGAAATGAAACGTAGTGAGCACTCATGTTGTCTATACATGCGCATGCTTATAGAAAAGCAGGAGTCTCGGCAAGAGATCTGAATCACAACGGATTTTCCCCCTGCGTCGTGACAAACAAACTCTGAAAGCGTTTCAAGAAGCAATTTGATCGGCACCGTAAGCAGCGCCATCTCGAAGCCAACTTGTCAACAGTTGGCTAAGGAGATAGCGGTGGTGCCATCTGGGTTGTGCAGGTAGCCCAAACGGATGAAAAATCCGGTGTTAATTGAACATCCTAAGCCGTGGATGCGGCCAAAATACGTTTACGTGCACTTCAACTTGAAATGGGAGAAAAAAGTCGATACGCGCAACTGTTACAATGTCTAGAGTGCGTCCATGTGTGCGGCATTAGGTTGCGAATTTGGTGGGGATCAGCAGTGGAGCTGCTCTGACCAATTTGGCTCAAACTCAGTCGAGCACGATCTGGATCAATGACCAGCGCGTGGGGCTAATACTGGACAGCGGGCAAGTATGGAGTGAGAGCAATTTGCAACCACACGTGGCTAAAGAGATTGCTGGAAACTACAAAGAAGCACGTTCGAGCGAAGTCTCGCATCACGCTGCACAGCACTTGACCAGTGTCCACCCTACGCGATACACGTAGCCCCAAATCACCTGGAAAATGGAGGTTATAGCGCTCGCCTTACAGATTAGGACCGCCATTTCCTCCTCAACGGTTTCGGGACAAATATTGAGGCACTTTCAGGATCAACACCTCTTTGGTTTTCACATTATGAAATGGAAATGTTCACTCACCTCGGTACTAGAATATAAAATAGTCCGTCCCCTTTTCCTTCCACAACTGAATTAGTGCATGCTATAGATGACACAGGCGGAAAGTAGACCAAAACGTTTGCATGCATTATACAGTATACAGTATGTATTCGTACAAACGTTTTGATCAGCTATAGTGTAGTATACATGTACATCTATTACCGTATTATTGCACAATATTCTATCATATTGGTGGCTTTGAATATTCAAAACTATCAAAAGATTGAGCTAATGTATTTTACGGAGCTACTGTAGATCTTTCGTATATACTCGAAATGCAGGCGACGGTGCGACCTTTGCCACTAAAAACAAATTGTGCTAAAATAATGAAGCCATAAAGGCGGCCGCCATTTTGAAGCGCGCAACTAATTATAAATTGTACACTACAATATGCTGTACCTGAACAATGTATGCTTTTAGAACACTGTTTTTTGTTGTTGTTTTTTTTTAGAAATAAAAAATATAAATATATATACGTTTATAACACTACATTTTTGGAAAGAATTTAGGCAAATCTTTTAAATTGTATACAATCTCGGTTATAAAAAACCGACACTGGAAACCTTAAGACCTTAAGATTTAAAAATTGTATCAGCATTAGAAGAAAGGTCAATGCGTTTAATGTTATTTTCCATTTTTGTTACATTACGGTATAAATACAGTATGAAGTCTTTCATGTTCTTGACGACCGGTATTCACTATACGGAGATGGCCGACGTGACTCAATGAATGCATGCATTTAGCAAAAGCAGACATGGCTTATAGGCAATATGATTAAGTCCTCTTTTTCGGTGCGCTGATTACATACGGGGTCCCCTTTCGCGGGTCCCCTTATCAGTCCGCCCTTGTCTATATTTACAGTGTAAGTGGAGTGCATAGAAAGGGCTCTGTCTCGTCATTGAATAATGCATGTTGACGCAAGCAGATGCGGCCCAATATTACATTCAGGGTGCACATCACCATGCTGATGGATTCGCCATTGCGTTTTCCACTCTTGTTTATTTTGTTCGCTATTTTGCATAAAGGGAAACTTTTTCACGAAAATTCCTTATTTTGTTTACCGAACTGCGAGGCTGCTGCACGGGAATGGGAAGTAGTCTATGTGAAAACACACTCCTACGTCGAAATTCCCCCGAAATATAGGGTGGACTATAGGTTTCCATCACCCCCACCCCTTAATGCCTCGCTACCATTTTCCTCTTCATTTCACCTAGATATATCTCTTTTCATCTTCGTCTATGAACAGTTATATTCCGAATTAAATCCCTCGACAAATTCCCCAGTCTATAGATGGATAAGGAGAAATGAGGGTGGGGGGGGGGAGTGAGGTAGTGGGAGTGACGTCAACCCCTCCCCTCAACCTTACGATATTGAACCTTTGTTTCTGCTCAACTCGGGTTAGGCCTACCAGGTTGCACTCGTGTTGAACACGGCATCCATGTTGACACACCATCGTCGTTGCAACCATGGTCTTTAATTAAGTAATAACCCCGATGCAAAGCTATCATGTTTGCCTCTAAGCTCAATAATCTCTCGATAAAATGGTTTCTTGCTTCTGCTTGTAGCGATCCGATGTTGATCATCGCTTCCAAGTACGAAAAAAAAAAAAAAAAAAAAAAACGAGCCCATTTCGCATTACGGTAATGCACCGGCGGTGGTAGGTCGAGCTGCTCATCTGGGACATCCCGTGAATGATTATTTGGTAAAAATTAAAACGCGTGTTTGTCATATGGGACATGGAAACTTCGATTAGAAATAAAGCAATTACTAGGAGATGATTCGATAGCGATATACTGGATGTGTATACAGCTCAGCCTCGTGACGGAATGTTGAAAGATGGGGAGGAAAATCGATGGCAAAGTTTAAGAGGATTATAAGTAAGAGCAAAAAAACGAGGAAAAATAAACAAAACTTAAATAAATAGAGGGAAAAGAGATAAGGGCGAACATGCAACGAAAAATAAAAGATAAAGAAAAGGAAAATTTCGACGAGGAACGAGGGATATCGAGATGTTTGCGCTGAACGGCTGATGCGACTTTCTAACAAATTAAAACTTGTTCATTTTGGTTGATTGAAACGTGCAGTTTCGACATTTTTGAAAGGCAAATGTTGGGGAAACAAACGTGGAATCTGTTTACCGTTTTTGTACTAAGATACGATGATTCCAAGACCAGATAACAAGAAAAAAATCCCGAAAATAAGATTGGATTCGTATTTCTTTGTTTTTGTTCCTTACAACACTGCCGCAAACTTAAAATACTATTCTTGGGTTTATACATTCGCTTTTCCGAAAACAACGATCCTTAGAGCTCTTTAATATTAAAAAAATCATAAGGAGGCTTCGAAAAATAAAATTCAAATGAGGCTGAAAATAAATTCGAATGAGGCTGAAAATACACAGCATACGAAGTTATATATACTCATTTGATATAATATGCAGCATGATATAGTCATTTAAAAAAAATGTTATGGAAAATTTAAAAACAACAGAAATCATTTATAATCTCGAGTTATAATTTTCAGAATTCCACGAATCAAAATTGCATCAATTTTTTAATTTTTGTACCAAACAAAAAATTTAAAATAATTTAAGCCCAATGACATTTTTATTTTTCTTCGATTCGACAAGCTGGCGTCTATAGCTCGTAAAATATTAAAATTTATCCACATTGTAATTTTCTTTCGACTATTTTATTCATTATAAATCACATTCGTGTATCCCCTTAAACGTAAGTTAATGCAAATGTCTGCAATTTTTAACTCTTTCATGATTATTAAATCTAAAAAAAAATCGTGTAGCATTAACTAGAAATATAATTTGCTCCCAGTCTCGATTAGAGGTAATGTTTAAATAATTGAAATACTATAGGAATCTATAGGTAACTGATTAGGTTTTATTTCTGGACAGAATTTCTGGGTTTCTAGGTTTTTATAGGCTTTATCAAAACCGTAAAAATGGTGGATACATACAGTAGTATAATATTTCGTTAAATCGATAGCATCCATAATAAATAATTTCGGCCTGGTGTCATTCCATTTACGAGTCTTAGATATTATCGCCTGTCAAAAATGTAGCGTATTTCATTCCTGTAGATGCAATATAGTGACAATATTAAAGAGAATATAAGTGGCATATCAAGTCTCTGTTCGCAGAAAATTAGATGAACATCCACCGTGTGACAATAGTCATTATCTACTGTACTTCGAAATTGCAAAAACAAAATCCATACAGTACACTTCCTGTGTAACGGCACCTAATTTTATCGGTGGCATAATAATCTTACAGTGAAATTTAAATGCAAATTATTCCCTTCAAATTCTAAAATTCTTATCCCCTAGCAAACGTCTGTCGTAGCTTGTTCTGTCTAACTGCATGTATGTACAATTTGTGTACTAACCCAGGTTAGGTATAAGCGTTTATTTTTAAACTTTCCATGTCTTTTCATGCTTTGAATAAAATTTTATTATTATTAAAATAACGTGAAACATTGAAGTCGTAATCAAGACGTCCCCAAAATAACTTTTTTAACAAGTTTTGCAAACTAAAACAAGTTGCAAATTTTTAACTCAAGATGGTTCACCTGTTCGGCTTATTTCGTAGATGGATTTTGAAAATCTTTAAATTAGCACTGCATGGAAAATGCAATATTTTTTTTTCCGAAATTTATTCCATACGTTTGATTTTTCTTTGCATCACCATTCTTTTAACCTTTCATCATATTTGTCCATTTACAACTGCAATTCATTGGACTAATGGATATTCCATTAGTCCATGCAAAAAAATATTCCATTAGTCCAATGGAATGATACCAAAGATACCATGCAGAATTATCTTTCTGACCAATTTGAATTCCATAAACATCCTAGTCTTATTTTATGCCCTCTACAGCACATTCAATTCAATTCTTTACCCGGCAGTCAGTACATAGTACCATGTGGCAGGGGGGATCATTATACAATTTGATTGACCCCAAA